>SJXQ01001100.1:81553-178627 GCA_006408695.1 Aepyceros melampus
AGCAGCTTTGCTAAGACTAATGGAAAGCAGATAAATCCCTTTACAGCTTAGTTAAATGCAAAAAAGATGGATGAGGGTCACAGCGTGCTCTGGGGCAAATTGGGAAGAATATGAAAATCTGGACCACAGGAGGTTGGGATTCTTGGGGAGCGGAGAGCTGGCTCCAAGTTTTATTTAGATCCATTCCAGTAGGTGTGGCTACCATCCCCATTCAATGACTATAATAAAGCACTACTGGGATAGTGGGGTTTCAATTACCGCACACTCCTAAAGGACTTTTTTTTTTTCCTCCTAAAAGTTTATTTTTTCTCCTCCCCTCTAAATATAATGGCATGGTTAACATTTGACACGTTACTGTTTTGAGTGATGCTTAAACACAGGTCCGAATTCTCGAAACAGATCTAACTTGACTGAGCAAATGGAAATCCAATCTTTTATCTGCAACATCTTGCCAAGGCATCTGCCAAATAATCTTCCAGAAAGCACCAAAGTCGTGGGCTCTGAGAGAGCAGAGCAAGGGAATTCTAACGTAAATCAGGACTTGGCTGGACCCACACATCTGCACGCTTAGGAACCTCTGTTGTGCTGTGTCTCTACTCTCAAGCTTAAGCTATAAGGAAGAGAAGCCCATCCATTCACCAGAAGGAAGCCTCGGGAGTCCACTGTGGCGGAAGTGGGGAGGGCTGCTTTGTTGATCGGTCGCTAAGTTGTGTTGGATTCTTTGTGACCCTATGGAAAAGTTTATACCGAGGCAGTGTTGTGTACTAAAGAATGGTACTAAGGATCCAAGCTTCTCATTATTTAAACAATGTTTCTGTGGAAGAAGGAGTTGTTATATGTACTGTAGAGGGTAATTATTCTCTTTTCTTTTACATTTTATATACTGAAAAGAGAAAATAAATACAACCAGGTGAGGACTTAATATCACTATGAACATAATTTATAGATTTATATATCACCACAAATGTAATTCAGGGCTGAGGGAAGCATATTCCTGAAACAAAACATAAAATCATTCCAAAAAACCCTCATAGAAAAGTCACTGGTTGATAATACAAGAACTGTTAAGATCCCCAAGTCCACAAGACACAGACTAGGCTGCTTTTAAAAGTAAATGTTAGGTACCCTGCTTTCAAGAACAAATTTCAGTTTCTACTTTCCATTACATTCCCCTTCTAGAAGGGAAGGGAAACGGTGTGAATCGCAGAATTTTGAACACCGTCCATTGTAATCACTTAATGGACTTTCATTCCAGAGCAGGTCTGCATGATTGGCTGCTTTGGATGAATTTTCACAACAAATGTAAACATTAAAAAAGTTTTCAGTGTGTCCTTCTCTTTCTCTGTGATATTCAAAGTCTTTGTATGCACTTCCATTATCATCAGTAATAATTCCTCCTGGGCATGTGTCTGTCTTGACCCCTCTCCCCACAGCTCTCCCTTCATCTTTGAGCTTTCAGAGGCCAAAACCTATGTTATTCACCCTCACGCCCACAAACAGTGAGGATGTCTTGCTAATTCCACAGGATGCTCAATGCTTGACACAGAGTAAGTGCTCAATAAACACGAGATAGTACTATTACACAGCAGTGTCTGATGAATGAATGTTCGATGGACATTTTAGGAGCTAGAGATTTCTCTTTTTTTAGAAAATTAAATCATTTGCTGAAATTATTTTTATCTTACAATTAGATGACAAAACTGTGCAACCAAATGGAAATTATACAGGCATTTTTACTGGACTTTCTATAAGCAGGAAGTCAACAATTATTAATCGGAAAATAAAAATATAGAGAATAATAAAAATAAAGACTTCATACAGATTTCACTCTGGGAGTTGTTTTTATTAAAATGTTTGGAAATCAGTGTTCCAATTTTCCCCATTTTAAAAGTAGAGAGAAGAGAAGGGAGATGAAAAATCTGTTTCCAGACAGAACTTTCAATAAAGAAACCACACCTGGAAAAACCCAAGTCGATGCGGTTAAATAAATAGGTTCATTTTTCTTCCAAAAAGTACATTTTCAATTTTATTTTGAAAAATAACAAATGATTTTGACAATATCCAGAATTCCTATGAGGCAATAAACTGTCTTTCAAGATAGTATGCCAGGAATGTCAAGGGTTGTGCAGTAAAAGAGAAAGGTCACCCATGAGTGGTGAGCTTCCAGCTTCAAACTTTCTCAAGTCATCCGCGACTACAGCAAGGCTCTGCACAATCTCTTAGTGCCCAGCTCAGAGGCTTCCGTATTGAGAATTCAGTTGAAATCGCCCTGGACAAAATCTCATCACAAACTTTTAGAGCAAAAATAATGATTATTTTTACTTACTATTCAAGACCCTGTCCGGGGAGACCCTTACAGGCAGGATTACCTTGCTGTATGTAATCCTTGTAGCCCCAGCTCATGGTATGGCATTATGAAGCTGCTGGGTAACATTTACAGAATGAGAATGGACAAAGCAAAAGAAATAACAAAATTGAGCAGAATTCAGCAGAAGACGTAGGTCTTCATTATTTTGAAAAGCAATAAAACCAGAATTAACATAAAGACTAGGAATAAATAGCAAAGGAAGTGATAATAAATTTCCTTCACAGTTAAAAAAAAAATAGTCACCTTTCTAGCTAGTATCTCTGTTAGATCCATATCTCAGAAACTATTCCTTACATTTTTGTTAAGAACTCAGCACTGTCATATTAGCCACCATTAAAATCTGTACCTGTAAAACAAAGGTGTCCAGGCCCGATTACAAGTATCAGCCTTGCAAAAATATAAATTCTCCCTATGTTAGTCTATAGACTCAACATGATCCTACTCAAAATCCAAGACTTTTGACCAAAAAACAAAAAATCTGTACCTATAGCATATAATCTGATTTCATTTGTGTTTCTTTAAAAATCAGAAATCGGTAAGCACTTAAATGCTTCTATGATAAATTGAGTGTTCATTCTATGCACTACTGGCAACATGTTATAGATTACTTTTAACATTCATTGTATTTTGTCTTTCTTTATAGTTTTATCAACCAAGGATGCCTCCCTAGACATGATGATTTTGTCTTGCCCATTTTATAGAACAAAATTTGTGACATATTTTAAGTCCTTTGACTCTACAGGTTACCCTTTGAACCCTTTCTGATCTTACTGTTTGTCTATTGAAGGATGAAAGGCATTTAATTACATTTTTCATTTTTAAATATTAATAATAAGCCTTGTGAGGTCAGGAGCATTTTAGGAAAAAAAAAAAGAACTCAGCCCCAAAGATCATTATGAAAGGCATTTTACATACTAAACATGTAAGTCATTTTTCTAAAAATGAAGGATGAATAAGAAAGTACAGTGAACAAACAGTGATCTGTGGTTACAATACACATCATCAAATCAAACCATGTTGGAAAAATTTAAATCACTCTTATTCATAAATAGGAAATGCTAAGGGATGGATGCGTTGTCTGTTTTGTTTTTTTTTTAATTAATAATCAGAAACCAAGCACGATACATCTGCCACGACACATCTCCAGAGAAAAACAACTTAAGAGTTAAGAGAAAGACACAACGAAACACCGATTGGATGTTCAGAACATAAAGAATAGTCCAAATGGATTCAGTTCAATGTTAAGAGTCTACTACATGCAAAAATTTGCTGCCAAAACAAGAGTTAAGATCTTAAATTCCATGAAGAGAATTTTTAGTTGTGCTGAAAGCACGTGCACTTACTGATTCATATTTTTGCTCCAAAAGTTGTCAGATGCTATAAAAATGTTACTTAAAAACGTGTCCCTCGTAGTCAAGACTTTTCACATGTAAAATGCACACCATTAGGTGTCTTGAAGAATCAGGGAAATATTCAAGTCATTCCAAAAAACCCACTTTCATCAAATCCAGTTTTGCACAGGAAAAATAATTTTATGGGTATTAAAAGCAACATCCTGAAAACCTAGGGAAATCTGACCTCTCCATCGAAAAATAACAGAAATGAAAAACTATAATCCAAGAAACTGAGCAAATGAAAGATACTAATTTTTCCATCATTGTCCACAAGTCTGATGCTAATTTCTCTCTGTGCCTTAAGAGTATTAATTCCTTGAATACAACTTTTTTTTGGTAAAGCACAGAATTTCTTTTGATGTTCAAAATGCAGAAAGTTCAAAGGTTAGCCTGCCACTCAACATTATGACTCGTCAAAAATCTGAACAGGAAACCCATTTCTGAACTTTGTCATACAAGGGCCTGCCATCCCAAAGGGAGGAGGCTGGTCATTGTTCGGCCCGCTGGTGTTTTTGTACTTTACTTAGGATTTATTCAGAAGGGTGACAATCACCAAGGAGAAACATTCTTTCGGGTACAAAGAATCATGGCGCTTTCTTCTAACACATTCTCCCCACTCACTAATTACTTTCTCAACATTCTGGAGGGCTAAAAGGGTCTAGTTGAGTTGAATAGCCCTGGGATTTAGCCTACATTATATTCTCTCTTGTGCTTTACACCCTATAAAAATTAAAAAAGCAAAACAAAGCAGGAGCCAAACTGGGCGTGGTGGGGGGAAGAGGGACACACGGGCACAACAAGGCTTACATGGAAATAAAAAATTCCTTCAGTAGACAGGAAGACGAGAAATGGCTAATTATATAAAAATAGTTTCATTTACAAAAGGTTACCAGGGCCTATAAACCCAAGGATGCCAGTTTTGGACACAAAGTGATTCATTCGTTTAGTCAATGAACATTTATTGTTGCCTTCAGGCACCCTGTTCCAGTTCTGAGTAAAAAGTAGTCTGTCCCCAAAGAGCTGGACGCTTCATAGGAAAAAAGAGACCAAGAAACAGATGATTTTAATATAACTATAATACTGCATGAGAAGGGCTAGGAAAAGCAGCAAAAGTTGGGTGCTGTGGAACCCCAAAGAGAGGGGCCTCTAACCAGGATAGTTCAACAAAGGAAGCCAAGATGGACTTTCTCAGGGGTAATGTGACAGCTGAGGTTTTTTCTTTTTTTGACCAACATTTTACTTAATTTTGTAATATTATTTATTTGGCTACCTAAGGTCTTAGTTGCAGCAAGTAAGATCTTTCTTGGTGGTGCACAGACTCTCTAGTTGTGGTTTATGGGCTAAGTTGCCCTGCTGCACGTGGGATCTTAGTTCCCCGACCAGGAATTGAAGCTGTGTCCCCTGCATTGCAAAGTTGATTATTAACCAATGGATCGACATGGAAGTCCCTATTCAGTTCAGTTCAGTCATTCAGTCGTGTCCGACTCTTTGTGACCCCATGAATCACAGCACGCCAGGCCTCCCTGTTCATCACGAACTCCTGGCGTTTACTCAAACTCATGTCCATCGAGTCCGTGATGCCATCCAGCCATCTCATCCTCTGTTGTCCCCTTCTCCTCCTGCCCCCAGTCCCTCCCAGCATCAAAGTCTTTTTCAGTGAGGCAACTCTTCGCATGAGGTGGCCAACGTACTGGAGTTTCAGCTTTAGCATCATTCCTTACAAAGAAATCCCAGGGCTGATCTCCTTCAGAATGGACTGGTTGGATCTCCTTGCAGTCCAAGGGACTCTCAAGAGTCTTCTCCAACACCACAGTTCAAAAGCATCAATTCTTCGGTGCTCAGCCTTATTCACAGTCTAACTCTCACATCCATACATGACTACTGGAAAAACCATAGCCTTGACTAGACGGACCTTCGTCAGCAAAGTAATGTCTCTGCTTTTCAATATGCTATCTGTCATAACTTTTCTTGCAAGGAGTAAGCATCTTTTAATTTCATGGCTGCAATCACCATCTGCAGTGATCTTGGAGCCCAAAAAAATAAAGTCTGACACTGTTTCTACTGTTTCTCCATCTATTTCCCATGGAGTGCTGGGACCAGATGCCATGATCTTTGTTTTCTGAATGTTGAGCTTTAAGCCAATTTTTTCACTCTCCTCTTTTACTTTCATGAAGAGGCTTTTTAGTTCCTCTTCACTTTCTGCCATAAGGGTGGTGTCATCTGCATATCTGAGGTTATTGATATTTCTCCCAGCAATCTTGATTCCAGCTGTGCTTCTTCCAGCCCAACATTTCTCATGATGTACTCTGCATAGAAGTTAAATAAGCAGGGTGACAATATACAGCCTTGACGGACTCCTTTTCCTATTTGGAACCAGTCTGTTGTTCCATGTCCAGTTCTAACTGTTGCTTCGTGACCTGCATACAGATTTCTCAAGAGGCGGGTTAGGTGGTCTGGTATTCCTATTTCTTTCAGAATTTTCCACAGTTTCTTGTGATCCACACAGTCAAAGGCTTTGGCATAGTAGATAAAGCAGAAATCGATGTTTTTCTGGAACTCTCTTGCTTTTTGTTGGCAATTTGATCTCTGGTTCCTCTGCCTTTTCTAAAACCAGACTGAACATCAGGAAGTTCACAGTTCACGTATTTCTGAAGCCTGGCTAGCTGAGCCTTAAAACAAATAAAGGTGAGCAAAAAATTAGGTTGGGATGAGGCAAGTGGCAGATGCTATAGCTGGCCATGGAAACAGTAAATGCTGTGATCTGTACTAAAAAGAGGAGTTATCAGTGTCTCCTCCATACAGACCTCAGACCGTCACCAAAGCAATGCAAAACAACTGTATGGAGGCATCTCCATTGGTTCAGATCCTCTGTACTTCCTGAGTTATTCAGCTAATAAATGTCACTCGCCTGTCAATAGCATTTATCAATGAGAACTTCAGGCCATCCCAAAATCTGATCAAATAGCTGTTTCTCTGAAGTCTATGTCATACTTTTTTTAAGTACTTAGACTTCTGATATCTTCACACCACTTTTTAGATTCAACATATCAAGTCTGTAAGTTAAAAGATGAATTAAAAAATAATAATAATAATTGCCTTTTCTTTTACCTCGCCAGAAATTGGATCTGACCATCAGCAAAACACATGGAAGTTCCCTTGAAGAGGGCCTGATGCATACTGAAACATTTGTCTTTAATGGAGATTGGTTTTAATCAAATACTTGCCTTAAAAAAAAAAATCACTTCCTGTTTAAATGGTGTTCTGCGGGCCTCAGGCATAATCAAAAAGAATAATTTTCCTCTGAAGGTAGTTCTCTTAAAACTCAGACAATGATAATACCTTCAAAAGCACAGGGATTTCTGCACCAAAAGAACCTGAGCAATGGAAAACTGAAAACTATGTTCTTAAATATATAAAAAGCATCCCTCATATGTAATAACAGGGGCTGGAAAAGATGTTGGGGCCAAATGGAGAAGTTCATACAAACCCCAGGAAAATGAGGCAGAATTCATAAGGGTACATCCTCCTT
Organism: Aepyceros melampus; assembly: GCA_006408695.1. Lineage (NCBI taxonomy): Eukaryota > Metazoa > Chordata > Mammalia > Artiodactyla > Bovidae > Aepyceros > Aepyceros melampus. Next base: position 88,845 of record SJXQ01001100.1, read on the forward strand.
TACAAAATGTAGAACCACCTGCTCTATGAGTGCCACCAGAGTCCAATGGGAAGCCACAGATTTGGGTTCTAATCTCACTCTTCTACTGATTAACGCTTCATCTCTAGGTCTTAGCTTCCTCAGTCTTATCCTTCAATAGGTAGATGAGACCACAAGCCTTTTTTTATTTTGGTCCTAAAATTAAATTGATAATGAGTATTTACTATTCAGTGGGCACTTATCTTGTGTCAGGAACTATACTAAATGCTTTCAATTCTGTATCTCTAATCTCACAAAGCAACTATAATAAGACATATATTCAGTTCAGTCGCTCAGTTGTGTCCGACTCTTTGCGACCCCATGAATTGCAGCACGTCAGGCCTCCCTGTCCATCACCAACTCCCGGAGTTCACCCAGACCCACGCCCATGGAGTCAGTGACACCATCCAGCCATCTCATCCTCTGTCGTCCCCTTCTCCTCCTGCCCCCAATCCCTCCCAGCATCAGAGTCTTTTCCAGTGAGTCAACTCTTCACATGAGGTGGCCAAAGTACTGGAGCTTCAGCTTTAGCATCATTCCTTCCAAAGAAATCCCAGGGCTGATCTCCTTCAGAATGGACTGGTTGGATCTCCTTGCAGTCCAAGGGACTCTCAAGAGTCTTCTCCAATACCACAGTTCAAAAGCATCAATTCTTCGATGCTCAGCCTTCTTCACAGTCCAACTCTCACATCCATACATGACTACTAGAAAAACCATAGCCTTGACCTTAGTTGGCAAAGTAATATCTCTGCTTTTGAATATGTTACTAGGTTGGTCATAAGTTTTCTTCCAAGGAGTAAACGTCTTTTAATTTCATGGCTGCAGTCACCATCTGCAGTGATTTTGGAGCCCAAAAAAATAAAGTCTGACACTGTTTCCACTGTTTCCCATCTATTTCCCATGAAGTGATGGGACTGGATGCCATGATGACATATGTTAGTATCCTGTTTTACCAATGAGGAAATAGGGTAGAGGATGGAGGTGGGGTGGGAGATGGGATAATCTTAGTTAAGTAACATGAAAAAAAAAAGATGCCAAGTCAAAATCTCTACCACACCATATGATATCAAACATGCTTAAACTCAAGCCTTAATCAAAGTTCTAAGTGATACATGTAATCAGATTCCAGCTGATTTTTAAAACACAGTTTACTAAAACAAGAAACATTTGAGCAGTTTCTTACAAAAGATTGACAAATGCAATTCAGTGTTCTTTTGGAGTAAAAGGTTCTAACCCCAAATGTCCCCCCTAGCTCGCTTGGTTTTATCTCCTGGCAGATGTCTTCTATACAAGTACATGCTTATACAGCCAGGTGTGCTTGGGAGGGCAAATATAGACGGTCACCAAAGATGCCCTGCTTTCATCCCTGGGCTACAGATGAGAAGAGGTATTCAGTGGGCTTTCCTTCTGTAAAATGTTTTCATCAATCAGCCTCCAAGACAAGCAGTGAGGGACTGGGCATCTTAGTGACTGTGGCTCTTTCCTGGCAGTCTTTGCGCTGCTGAGTCCCAGGAGGAGAAAGACTTGGAACAGGGCTTATAAAGAAATCGCAACTGTCATGTAATGAATTGATGCAGGCGTGCTTTTAATGGTCCCATTTAATTGTACAGTCGTATTTTCTGCACAAGCCCTCCCACCACTAATGTATTAACAGTCTCTTACTCTGTCCCTGGGGGAATCCAACTGTTCCATTTTCTCCTCTTTCAGCCCAACCTCTGCGCTACTTGCCTTCCTCTTCACACTGTCACAAAAGCTGAGAACAAAACAAAACACTGTGGGATTTTAGCCGGTGTTACTTAGGTGTATTAAATGATGGCATTTAACTTCCAGGGGAGAGGGGGTAGTTCTTGATAAGAGGAGTGTGATTGACAACATAAAAACGATGGAGGGATACCATCGTAATTCTGGAGACAAGAAACGTTCATTTTCAGTTATTGCTTATTTTTACTTTCTCGGGCTTTATTTCTACTAATTTCATTTTTAAATTTTATTTTTAATTAAAGTATAGTTGATTTACAGTGTTTTGCCAATCTCTGCTGCACACTAAAGTGACTCAGTTATACACATATAGACATTTTTCCCCTATTTAATTTTCAGTTATTTTAAAACCATAACATCATCAAGTCCACTACAGAGAACTGAGGGCTAACTCTGACTTCATATTAAAGCAAGTGGATGGTGTTTCTCACCCTAAGAGAACAAACATAACAGCCCCCAAATAGCAAAATGTATTAAAAATAGTGGATGTCTTAATGGAATCCTGCTGTGTCCAGGAGTGTGTTTATTTCTAAGCTGTCACACCATGCACCGTAACACAAAGCAAAAGGGATAATCTCATCTGATAAAGTCTCCCCATTGTCCTAAGAAGCATTGTTCTTCACACCTGGTGGGAAAAGATGCGCTTCTAAAACTGGAGGCCGTGAGATAATATCTGAAGATTACAACTGGAAATCTTGTGACTTTATTATTTGAAAAATTCTCCATTTTTCCCCCAGTAAAGAGCTACCTATTCTTTCTCAATCATACCAATGTGGATAAAACTTTGTAGAAATAAAACCATTATAAAGTCATAGTAAGATTGAGTATGCTAAAACGGAGATTTTATCAGATGCCTATGGTTTCTTTTAGCAAGAAAAGGATGGGCTCATTTTTTAAAATATGGGTATCAATATTCCCTTCAACCAAAAAGTTCTAACTTAAGATAATGCAACCCAAAACACCATTTGGAGCTAAATGTAATTACAGTATTACATAGTGAGTTGACCAGATGCAATAAAAGTTTTTAAAATCCAACTTTAAAGTAACTTTCTACAAGTTCCCCTTATTCACAGCACCAATAACATGTTGGCTGGTTCTCTCAACTTCATTTTGTAATCTCCCTAGCACATTTGAAAGTTCTTCTGAAACTAAAAACAGAGAAGAAAGAATTAAGTTGGTGGTGAGGAAAAGAAATCTGAAATCTCTGAACAGTGAGACTCGCATGAATGATTAAACTTCTCTTCCAATCAGTTTTTGAATCTGTTACCAGGATATGCAATAGAGTACAGTACTGATGGTTCAAGAAAGTCTTGTAACTCCTAGAGCTGATTGGCAAGACCAATCAGTAGTTGAACTGGTAGAGTTTGAGCAATGGAGAGACTGACGTTCCCCTTTATATTAAGCATGTTATAATTGGATAAAATTCCTTCTCAGGACAAAACAATGCCTTTAGCTAAACTCTGAGTCATCTAAGAACCAAATTTGAAATCTAAAGACTTTTGAATGAGCCTGGCACACAAAAAGCGCTTAATAAGTACATATTCAAAGCATGAAAGAATAAATATACAGAACAGTCCTCTCCACAATTGAAGAATCTTTATGGAGAACACTGCACTATCTTCTTCTCATGTGGTCAATCACCCAACAGTCACCATATGTATTTAATGATCCTGGTTGTCAATGCCAGTCTAGCCCTAATCCATATTCTAAAAACAAAGAATTCAAGAACTAAATCCCAGAGTTATTAGACAGATCCTCTGCCAATGCCCTTGTTGTTATTACCTCAACACCTCTCTTCCTCACCTAAAAGAGATTAATTCGTTCCTAAAAAGTCTCTCTCACCCTGGTGTTCTCACTGCCCAGCACATAGGAAGCCCAACAGAGGTTTTCTAAACTCAGGAATCAAGCACTAGTTTTTGTTCAATGGGTCTCAATAAGAAAAGAGTAAAAGAGGTGCAGGTCTGTATGGAATCTAGAAAGATGGTACAGATGAGCCTGCTTGCAGGGCAGAAACAGAGACGCAGACATAGAGAGCGAACACACGGACACAGGGAGGGAAGGAGTGGGTGAGATGACTGGAAGATTAGAACTGACACATATACACTACCCTGTGCAACATACACAGCTGGTGGGAAGCTGCTGTTGAGCACAGGGAGCTCAGCTCAGGCACAGGGATGACCTACAGGGGTGGGATAGGGAGGAGGCAGGGTTGGCATGGCAGGGTGGGAGTAGGAAGGAGAGGCTGTATGTATGCATACAGCTGATTCACTCTGTCTTACAGCAAAAGCTAACACAACACTGTAAAGCAACTACATGCCAAAAACAAGAAAAGCATAAAGGAGCACACTATCATTCCAGCCTGCTTAAGTCTTGGCTGATGCCTTATCTCTGACCTAATAACCCCATTAAAGTGGACCTGGAAGAACATACCTGTCAGTTTGCAGGCAGAGGGTGAGGGGGAGGGAAATCAAAGAAATGTACAAATGACTGGTTTTATAACCCAAGTTTTGCCAGACAAACTCAGTGGGGAAGACTCCAAATCCCTGCCTGGGAACCTTGATGAGAACCTAGACCAAGGAAATTATAGGGTTTAGAGAGTAAATTTTCTAACTCTACTGAGCTAGAATAAACAGGTCTTATTCTGCTTATGTTATGGTCTGAAGTGACCATGTTCCAGATGCTACCTGACCCACTGTAAGCCCTCTCATCCTACCTGCCACAGTCTGAATGTCTGTGTTCCCCAAAATCCGTATATTGAAACCTAACCACTAAGGGGACAGAATTAGGAGGTGGGACCTTTGGGGAGGGGAGTCAGTTATTAGGTCAGGAGGGTGGGGCTCTCATGAGTGGGATTAGTGCCCTTATAAAAGAGACACCAGACAGATCCCTCATTCCCCACCATACCATGTGAGGACACAGCAAGAAAGGGTCAGTTTGCCCCCTAGAAGAGGGCTTTCACCAGAACCGAACCATATTTGTACCCTGATCCCAGATTTCTACTGCCATAACTAGAAGAAACAAATGTATAGTGCTTGTAAGCTACCCAGGCTGTAGAATTTTGTTAAAGCAGCTTGACCAGATTAGGAACTACCTCTGACTTGCTACACGGCATCTTCCTCAGGCTTGGCTGTGTGCACATCCATCTTCCTGGCTCAAAGACTGTGGGCATCAGATCTTTGTTTAGCATTTCTACAAACAAGCAAGAAACTAAACTGGGCATGTTACAGAATTCAGCCATTGTCAAGGTTGCCTGACGGAGCATCAAGGTCACTGGTGAAACCTTCAAGACAGAGACACCCAGAACCCCACCCCTTGAGATGCTGAGTCCTTGCATAGCAGTGTTTTAAAATAGTCCCTGGATGACTCTGAAAGCACAATCCAGGCTGAGATCCAAGGCATGGTGTAAGTTAAGCATTTTCCAGGTATCCGAGCCCAATCTGAGCTGGGGTCAAATGCTAACTCTATCTTATTATTTGAGTGATTCTGGGCAAGTCATTTGACAAGTCCAAGCCTCACCATCCTGTAAAACAGAGACTGACCAATACATACCAAGTGAAGCCTTTGCAAGGATAAGTGTGAGTTAAGCATAGTTCCCTCCTGATGATACATTCTTGGTGTTTAATCCAGGTCAGGTATTTGGGCTGGGAGTCCAAAGCACAGGGCCTTCTACAATCCATATTGCATCACAATAGATGTAAAGCAAAAGAGGAGAGTGAAAAGTTGGCTTAAAGCTCAACATTCAGAAAACAAAGATCATGGCATCCGGTCCCATCACTTCATGGCAAATAGCTGGGGAAACAGTGGAAACAGTGTCACACTTTATTTTGGGGGGGTCCAAAATGACTGCAGATGGTGATTGCAGCCATGAAATTAAAAGACGCTTACTCCTTGGAAGAAAAGTTATGACCAACCTAGATAGCATATTCAAAAGCAGAGACATTACTTTGCCAACAAAGGTTTATCTAGTCAAGGATATGGTTTTTCCAGTGGTCATGTATGGATTTGAGAGTTGGACTGTGAAGAAGGCTGAGCACCGAAGAATTGATGCTTTTGAACTGTGGTGTTGAAGAAGACTCTTGAGGGTCCCTTGGACTGCAAGGAGATCCAACCAGTCCATTTGAAGGAGATCAACCCTGGGATTTCTTTGGCAGGAATGACGATAAAGCTGAAACTCCAGTACTTTGGGCACCTCATGCGAAGAGTTGACTCATTGGAAAAGACCCTGATGCTGGGAGGGATTGGGGGCAGTAGGAGAAGGGGACGACAGAGGATGAGATAGCTGGATGGCATCACTGACTTGATGGACGTGAGTCTGAGTGAACTCCAAGAGTTGGTGATGGACAGGGAGGCCTGGCATGCTGTAATTCATGGGGTTGCAAAGAGTCAGACACAACTGAGCAACTGAAGTGAACTGAACTGAGGATGAGACTTTATTGCTAACAAAGTGCGGATGTTTCAATCACTAGGTATTAGGTATCACCCACTAGCATTTCTCATGCAAATATCTTGTAACAAATTTGTGAAGGGTTAGGAGAAAATGGTTTCGAAAGAGGTGAGTAATATTCAACTTATATCTTCAAGTTAATAAAACAATACTTGGAGGTCAAGATTATACAGTATGGAGACAAGGATGCCGAGGCTGTTAAAATAATCCATAAGCTTCCTTGGTGACGTTGCTTCTCCAAAGGGAACAATGGGAAGAAGAGTGAAGAAAAAGGGCAACACCTTCAGAATTTGGACATTATTGTGTGTCCTCATTTTGCTATTAAAGTCATACACCATACCTTAACTATGACACTATGACGGGCTATGCTTTGAGCGTCCAACAGAAGCTTCATTGAAAAGTCCCGGTTTCCTTTAGATTTATGGTGTTGAAGGGGTTTTTCTCTCTTCTCACTTTCTCTTGCTTTCTTCCTTCCTTCTTCCCTCCCTCCCCCTTCCTCCCTTCCTTCCTTCCCTTCTCTTAGTATTCTTAACTAGAGAACATTTTACATTCACAGCCTAGTGAAAGACAACACCATTTCTACAACAGAAATCAGTGGGGAAAAATAATTTGCTTAATAGACATTCACTTACTGCAAATTTTAATGGAAGGCATCTATTATATAATTGGGAACTAAAAGCCACATTCTCACATATATTACCCATTCTATGTTACTCGTGTGTGTATGTGACTTCACTTAGACAGAAAGTGGTGTTTTTACTTAGACAAAATGGACCTTTTCCATTGCAGAGCATTTAAAAATAAAATGCTTACCTGTCCTGCATTTTCGCCACCAACGAATTCTGTCACTGTGTATTCCCCCGATAATCTATTTTAAAGGGACGTTTCAAGCAACGGAAAAATAAAGAATAATATCCCTTAGATGAATCTGACTTATAAATAAGGAAAGCTATTAAGTGCTTAGTGTCTTGGGTCTATCATAAACACTATAAGTAATCTCAGACTATACAGCTCACTTGACTTTACCCAAGGAGACCTCACTGTTTTGGTAAGGAACAGCACCATATCGGGCCAATTTCCTGGAACCCAACCTTTATCCCTTTAAGAATAAAACAAAATAAAAGATGGGAGGGATGAGGCTGTCAATCAACTAAAATAAAGAGTGTAAGAATGCCAGCAATGCTTGTGTAATGTTATGTCTTGTTCATTAAATGGCTAGTTATGGTTATCAACTACCTAAAATTTCGTGAAAGCACAGAACCAGGTTTTTTTCACATCATCAGTATTTTTATGGAATTGGAAGTCTCTTTGGATAAACCATTTTAAGACCCAGAGTCTTAAAATAATCCATCCTGAAAATGCCTTCTATTCTGAGTTCCTGGCATAAAGCTATTGTGTCCAGTTATTTCATATTATGGCCTTCCACACATAAAGGAAATGCTCTGAATCCTAAGGACTAATTACATATCCCCAGACTTCCTCTTGCCACAGAGCTTTTTAATTGGGTACTTTAAGTTGCCAAGAATGTTCAAAAATGGTATTTCAAATAAGCACGCAAAGTAACTGCCAATCTAGAAGTGGAATATCCAACCTCCCTACTTTGGATAAGGAACTAATGATCTTATTTAAAGCAATTTGTTACACCATCAGTATTTTTATGGAATTGGAAGTCTCTTTGGATAAACCATTTTAAGACCCAGAGTACAAAAATAATCCATCCTGAAAATGCCTTCTATTCTGAGTTCCTGGCATAAAGCTATTGTGTCCAGTTATTTCATATTATGGCCTTCCACACATAAAGGAAATGCTCTGAATCCTAAGGACTAATTACATATCCCCAGACTTCCTCTTGCCACAGAGCTTTTTAATTGGGTACTTTAAGTTGCCAAGAATGTTCAAAAATGGTATTTCAAATAAGCACGCAAAGTAACTGCCGATCTAGAAGTGGAATATCCAACCTCCCTACTTTGGATAAGGAACTAATGATCTTATTTAAAGCTATTTGTTTTCCAATAGATGACAACAGAGAAACCAAGTATTAACCTTATTGAATTCATCCACACTCACAATAATATGAATTTTTTAGTATAATTTCAATGCCAAAAGATAAGGTGAGAAAGGGTTAGAAGTCTAAAATTAGACATCATTACTCAAACTGGACATAAGTATATGTAATATATAATAGATATATGCACTTTATTACTTCCTGTAAGCAATTAGTTTAATAATAGACAGAATGGGGTAACTATTTAGGGGCTTACCTTTGTGGTAGACTCAGTTATTTCTGAAGCCTCCTTTCTCCGATAAAACCCTGGGCTTTGATTCAAGAGAAAGGGGTCGATATCACATACAAGGCTCTGCAACATCACACAACCACATAAAACTGTCACCGTGAAATACTGCACTGCATGATTTTGTTACCGCTTCTTTTATTCTTGCAGCAATGGACACACAACCTCAGAGGATGAATTCACCACTTCAAGGCTCGCACCCAGCACTGGATAGGAACAATAAAAATGGTCTTGGGAACAGGAGCCCCCGGGGATGTAGGCACTACCATCCAATATGACAACAGATCCACCTCTGAATTAATAATTTTTATACTTTCCACAATCTGAGGGTTGTTTTTTTTCCCCCTCAGACAGGAGTACTCCTCCATTTCCCAAAAGAAGCCCAACCCCAAAATTAAATCCAATGCTACTAAACCAGTGAGTGAATTTCCATCATCAGATATTCATATACTAAAGCTAATACCTTAGCTTCAGATTATAACTATGGTTTTCAAAACAATTGTCAGGCATTGGCAGGAATCTTTAACCAAGGATCAGAAGATCTGAAAATCCTACCAAAATGTATGCAAAAGTTTGATGTGTGCTTTTTTGAAAGAAAGGTTTTAGAATATATAGAGTGGTCTATGACCCACCCCTCCAAAAAATCAACACCTGATATAAAATTGTTTCTTTAATTACAGGGAAATTTCATAAATGGAGCTATCCCAGTTGAAGAGAATATTGAACAGGAAGTAAATATTTCCCCTTTTTTAGCCTAACATGTTTACCTAGACAGAATGTGATGACAAACCTTTGTCATTTACGCCATAATAGGAAAAAAAAGGATGGATTCATGCATGTAATTGGGAAGTTTTTGTTGTTATTATTGTTATATATTAATGTACAAAAGGGATTCTTTATAGTATGAGCAGAATTTTAAAAGCTGGTAGAAACAAGCCCATTCTCAGGCTTATAAAACAAGCCTTTACAGATAATTATGTTTTATTACTCTTCATTTTATGGGGATTGTGTTATACAAAACAAATACCAGATGCCTATTTGTTTTATTCATTTCAGAGAGAAAAAAAAATCTTACAAGTACCTCTGCGAATAGAACTGCTTTTAATTAAACACAATGCACAAGGAGCACATAAAAATTAATACTGTTTGAAGCCAGCAGGTAGAAAGTAAATGTATCACAAACTAACTGCAGAAGACCTGCTCCCCTCTCCTAGATGAGCTGAGAAAGAAAACACTGCCAAGCTTCCTACTCCGGAGCTGAAATCAGCAAGCCATACTCCAACAAGGTCATTCACAAGCTTGTTTGGGGTAAATTAAGGCCAATATTCATGGAAACATAAACCATGGAGGTGAGGGGGGGGGGGTTGTCTTTTAATGGCACCTGTACTAAACCATACCCCACATTACTCTCCTCCTTGAAATCAGGCAAGTCTGCTCTGACCCATTTGGGTAAAAGCTGTTGAGATGGAATGAAACAGGTTCATTTCTGCTCCATCAGAAAAATGCAAAGTGATTTTTGGCATGGTTCTGACTTAGTCTGAAAACACCACAGAAGGACATGTCAAACACTGGCTGCTATCTGATTAATACAGTTATGCTTAAGAGGGGAAAAAGTAGAGGGGAGACAGAGAAAAGAACAGCCACACTAAAATTTGACCGTTTCTTCCTGACCCCAAAGACATAAATCATATCTGTTCAACTGTCAGTTCTAATCAGAAAGTGAAAACTCAGCATGCAGCATTTTAGTCCCACAATGAAAAACATTTAACTTTTTTTTTTCCATTTGCTTTTGTTTTGTTTGCTTTTGATCAAATCAGAGGAAGACCCACTCCCTACCCTAGTCTCAGACTTTTGCTATCATCTAACCAGTTATGATTTGTACTCACTTGTGCCAAGAGAGAAAATAAACAGACATTTTGAAAGTACTATGTGAAGGAGTGCTAAAAAACCTTTTCCAATTTACATTTATTTAAGGGGCCACACTTCAAATTTCACTGTCTGCAATTCTGAATCTCAGAGTAGTCCCAATTTCTGTGAAAACATTTCTTTATTCCTGTACATAGACTTACGTTTTTTCAGTTAACAGAATTTGGTCCTTTAGTTAAATGGACACACTAAACTGTGCATTATTTTTGTATTTTAAAAAGCAATTAAAATCCTAAGGCTTTTTAACCTTTAAAACAGATCTTTAATCAGGTGTAGGCGATTGAAAAGAATATACCACCTAAACTACTAAACTAGTTATTCCCCCCAACAGAAAACATTCATTTTGCTAGAAGTATACTTAGTGTACCTCTTTTTCAATGGAGGCTAAATATACAGGAAGACAGACTAGGATTCAAATGCCATACTTGATACTCTGCTGTAACCTAATCAAAGATTATTTTCACAGTGGAATAGCATATAGCTGTTAAAAAAAAAAGGGAGAGATTTGTATGTACTGACATGGAACAGTACTTGATGTATAAGGCAGTGATTAAAAAAAAATTACAAAGGAGGAGATTGTGTCTGTGTGCGTAAAATAATCCTATTTTCAAGAAAATAAATAACATGCTATGTGCCTCAAAAACAGGATAGATACTCTCAACAGTTCAAGATGATATATGGGTGCATTACAGGTAAGTTTCACTTTCTGTAGCATCTGAACTTTGAACAGTGCTCAAATATTAGTTCTGCGATCATAATTAAAAACTTTTTTTTTTCTCAAACACTCACTGGATTGTGGTTTATGCTATACCCTTGGGTGGCTCTATCTTAAAAGTTAAATGTAAACTCCAGCTTCTGAGATAAGAACCCTTAAGACTTAGAACAGCTTGATTTGAATCTCAATTAGAAGGGTGAGAGTGACGTAGGATAAGGGAATTAGGGTACAGGAAGAGAGAGAGAGAGTGAGAGTGTGTGTGTGTGTGTGTGTGTACTCATGTGCACACAACCCTCACAGGAGGGAGGGAGGGTTACTAAAAAAAGACGAACTAAAGAATTAAAAAGCAGCAGCAGAGAGTAAGGTGGGTGACTCAGACTAGAGGGAGGGTTTTTGTGAACAGCCACAAAGAAGGCCTCTGACAGTCCCTGGTTAACAGCCAGAGAGGACCCAGGAAAAAAGAGGTGTGTAAAACCCATCCTTGTCAAAAGGCAGTGGGAGGTGACAGGAGCTGCTCTGCAGAGAAGTGAGTGGCAACGGAAGGCCTGGAGGAAAAGAATGAAGTAACCTAGAGACGAACCCTGGAAGCTGAAAGCCCGCCTGCAGGAAACAGCCCCGGGTGCATGAGGCCACAGAACCGCATCCCTGCGCCTTCTGTGTGCAGTCTCTGAGATGGGATTAGAGTCCAGAAAGGCTCACAGCACCAAGAGTGGTTGGCTCAGCATGGCAGGCGGTGCCCCATTCATTAGCAGACAGTGGGATGGAGATTCTGGTCCCAGCAGCACAGTTGGTCCCTTCCTGGGATGGGGCAATAGAAACACCAAAGGAGTGAGCAGAGGCTTCTTCTCTTGTGGAGCTATCAGAAAAGTCCACCATACTTCCCTACAAGGACTTCTCTCTCTTGGCCTGCCCTCCAGGAGGAAGCGAACTTTGAAGCAATAGAAACTGTACCTGGCCAAGAACCGAGGCCTTAGACAACACAGTGCAGCTCAAGGGCCATAAAGCAGGCTTTTCAGGATATTACAGAATTACGACCGGGAACCTACCCATAGCTAAAATGACAGTCAGAGACACAAGTTATTTCAAAGCTGTGAATCGTCATCTGATTTTGGTGAATCTCTAACTTTATAAGGCTTCCCTTGTGGCTCACCTGGTAAAAAAATCCACCTGCAAGGTAGGAGACCCAGTTCGATCCCTGGGTCAGGAAGATCCCCTGGTGAAAGGAATGGCTACCCACTCCAGTATTCTTGCCTGGAGAATTCCATGGACAGAGGAATCTGGCAGGCTACAGTCCACGGGGTTACCAAGAGTTGGACACAACTGAGCAACTAACGCTAACTATACTGAACCCAATGTGGGAGGGGCAGGCAAAGGAGGGAGGATTCTTCTAAACCTACTTTTTCTATTCAATATCCCCTTCGGGTTGCTTATGCCAAACAAAATGAAAGAATTCTATTAAGTTCCAAAAGTATTTCTTTCCACATTTATAGGTAACTATGGCCAAAAGATACTCATTGGACAAATATTTCTAAAGGAGCTACTATATGCTCAGCACTGTGTTAATACCAGGAAAACAGATGAAAAACAAATACATAAGTCTAAAGATAAAACTTATGATTTAAGTCTTACTTAAGTCCAAGTAGAATACAAAATATGAAACCTCCAAATAACTTTGTGATCCAAAGATGTCTGGAGGCAAATGGTAGAGAGATAGCCTATCAGGGTTACTCTTCCACCATGAAATGAGGTACTATGTACTTGGATCCCAGTAAAATTTTTGGCCCCTTGATCTGTATTTGAAAAAGATAGATACTAAAGAAAAATTAAACTAAAAAACAATATTTTTTAAAAAGACGAAAAATTCCAGTATATATACCATAGTCTTACCTTCATCTGTTTAGGTTCTGGACTTTCTAGAGCAAAGAAAGGACTTCAGTGGGCTAATCAAATGCAGTAAGATTTAACTAAGTACCTAGAAAGTCAGCTACTGAAGTGGGGGGTGAACTCTGGGGGTACAAAGAAAAATGAACCAGCTTTACCCAGGTATACACCTAGAGAGACAAAATAGGTATCCAGGGAGACAAAACCTAAATCATTACAATGCACAGTAGAATGATGTAAGGTTTAAAACTGCTCCAATCTAAATTCCAGAACTTCCCCAGGCCCTGAATGACAAGACATAAGGAGGCCCCCCCAAAGCTTGCAGACCTCTAAAATTATACCGGGTGAGGAAACAGTGGTGAGGAAGCTTCAGAAAGTCTGTCCACACGTGATGGAAACAGGCCCTTAGGTTAACCACCTCACCTGCTGTGTGTGGACAGAGCAATGCTTAATCCAGGCTTCTGCTGATGAGCCTGGTGATAACCAGGGAATGCCCTGGGCCTGTTGATTTATACTCCACTATCTGAAAAATCACTTTTCTACCCTCTCAAGGGGAATTCAAATGACAGGCTTCAAATGATAGGTCTTACACCAGTCCTGAACCAAGGAGCAGACTGAGAAAGCTGCTGTACCTGGGAATTCCAAAGTGAATATCATCTAAGTCAAAAGACATGTCAAAAACTCCAATTAGTTCACCTCATCTAATTAAATAGTTAACTGGAAATGATCCTTTTATCTCTACTACTACCTAAATCTGCAAGTCAGCTTAGTGGGAGAAAGAAAAGCAGTTTTTACTTTGTGGGGAAGAGATGAATGAACTGTGGGACAAGGAAAGGGGGACAAAAAAAAAGTTCCTGATTCTTGGTAGAAAACAATAGGCAACACTAACCCAATAATATCCCCAGGGAAAAAAATGATTTTGAAATTTCCTCCACATACAAACAAACAAGAGATTAGAGTTGCTATTATGAATAAAATACACACCTGCTTATTCTCCGCAGCCAAGTACTATCATGTTTGAGATGACGGCGGAAGGTCCCACTTATAGTTAATGAACTGTCCCTAGAGTCTCTTTTGCAAAAGCTGATGTTAAAGAACACTCTACAGGATTCTGTGATTTACAACAAGGATATGATCCTGTTCTTTTGGGGGCAGGAGGATGTAATAAAGTGCCAAGGGATAAGGTGTGGCCCGTGTGGTACATCTTAATCACACAGTCAGGCCCATTTCAGTATGGAATAAAGTAGGAATCAGATCACATCTGGATTTGGTGGCAGAAATGGTTATTTCTGAACAGCTCCTACCACGTGTTTGTTCATAACTGCAGCTGTGTCTCTCGAGAGAAAGAATGAAAATATAAATTACGATGTGTCTGAACCCTCCCAGATCTTCAGAACACAAGCTAAAATTTCCTCTCCAGTGTTCACCCTGACTGCAATTACAAGTTTATCATCAAGGGTAGGTACAGCACTGCTTTAACTTAGCACGTAGAAAGGGTCCAGAGGTCTGGTTCCTGCTGCAGCTGATAATGCCTTCCTAAAGAAAAGCCATCAATTGTTAACTATCATGCAAATTTGGGAACGTAGAAAGTTATTCACTGTTATCGCTTCCTGATTTGCTAAGTACCCCATCAAGAGTGGACTGCGCCTTCATCTACTTGAATTGAGAGAGAAGAAAAAAGAAAAAAATAGTATTATCTTCTCTGTCTCAAGCAGGTTTCGCTCAGAAAGTCATTTCAGGTGATGCCATTGGCAAGTCTGCCACTGTTTTACTGCTTTTTCAAAAAGCAGGAACAATGGATGGAAGTGGGGGTTGGGGGAGGATGGATACGTGTATATGTATGACTGGATCATTTTGCTGTGCACTTGAAACCATCAGAACATTGTTAATCGGCTATACTCCAAGAAGAAATAAAAAGTTTAAATAAGAGAAAAAAGAGGCAGGAAAAGAAGATCCATGTCATTGTTCAGCTTCACAGAATGGGTGGGAAGCATGATGTGGACATTAAAAAATAATAATAATAATAAGACATTAAGTCATATTAATGATCTGCATCCTTGGTGAAACAACTTCTGGAAAATGAAAATCTGTTGTATTTTGGCAACAGTCACAACAGGTGGTTGGAATTCTGGGCACCTGCCAAACCACCTAGAACTTCTATATGACTAGCAAGCTACTGTGCCACATTGCAGGTTACAGTTAGACTGCGCTATAAACAGAGCCAATGGAAGCAATGGAAGGGATGATAAATAGACACAGGCGGTAAATCGGAAACTGTACAAGACAAATGTGATTTAATGGCACAGGAAGATTAACGACAGTAACAATGGTTACTGATCACTCACTGCATAGGCACTGTTCTAGGCATCCTATGTATAATATTCACTTAGTCCTCACAGTCACAGCCCTATGAAGTAGGAGTTATCATCATCCGCACGTTATAAATGAAGGAGTGGGAGGAAAGAAGACACCCAGGGGTTCATCGCTGGTTGGAAAACCACCATTCAAGCCCCTGGTTTCCAGAGCCCCAGTGCATGACCTCCGTGCCATGTGGTCACATTCCTGGAAGCCAAGAGGCAGGTGCTCCATTCCCTGTTCTGTCATAACCAGGCACATGACCTTGGACAAGTTGCCCAACTTCCCTGGATCTCTACTTCCTTATCTATAGAACACAAGAGTTACATCAGATCTTTAAGATCACACCACTGATCTTATTTCTCCTCCTTCCAGATAAAACTGACACCACGATAGCATGACTGACACCAGGCTCCTCTCCTCAGATGAAGAGACGGATGCAAAGACATACGGATGTGTGTACAGACAGAACTGCCAGCTCCAATCAGGGCCAAACTCACAGGATTCCGTGCAAGAAAACCAATAAAGGGAACTCAGAGGGCCCAGTGAGGCCCAAAGTGTCACCGCACCCCTAGCATATCTACTTAATCCTCGGAACTTAAGAGCACTTCATTCTGAGTTTACTTTGATAAAACTTTAGATTTATGTTGACAGTATCATTTACAGTAGCCAAGACACAGAAACAACCTAAGAACAGATAAAGGAAATGTGGTCCATATACACAAAGGAAGATTATTCAGCCTTAAGAGGGAGATCTTGTCATCTGGGACAACACAGATCTTGAGGGTTATTATGCCAGGTGAAATAAGTCAGAAAAAGATAAATACCATACGACAGTCATACCATATGAATACCACTTGTGAATAAAAAGGTGGTCAAAAAGTACAAACTTGCAGTTTTAAGATAAATGGTCCTGGGGATATAATGTATAGCATGGTATCTAGAGTTAACAACACTGTAACGTACGTTTGAAAGCTCTTAAGAGAGTAAGTCTTCAAATTTCTCAGCACAAGAAAAAAATGTGTAAAAATGTATGGTGATGGATGTTAACTAAGCTTACTGTAGCAACCATTTCACACCATACACATATTGCTAATATATAGGTGGACTTCCCTGGTAGCTCAGACGGTAAAGAATCTGCCTGCAATGCAGGAGACCCAGGTTCGATCCCTGCATTGGGAAGATCCCCTGGAGAAGGGAACAGCTACCCACTTCAGTGTTCTTGCCTGGAGAATTCCATGGACAGAGGAGCCTGGCACAGTACATATACATATAGTATTCTACAGCGTACCTATATATATATCATTTGGCAATATATAGGATATACACATATATATGTATACGTAAAATCATTATGATGTACGCCTAAAACTAACACAATGTTATATGTCAATTATATCTCAATTTTTCAAAAAGGTTTCTTTTGATATTTCATCCTTGTTATTCTCTTTTCAGGGAAGGCAATGGCACCCCACTCCAGTACTCTTGCCTGGAAAATCCCATGGACGGAGGAGCCTGGTGGGCTGCAGTCCATGGGGTCTCTAAGATTAGTCAGACATGACTAAGAGACTTCACTTTCACTTTTCACTTTCATGCACTGGAGAAGGAAATGGCAACCCACTCCAGTGTTCTTGCTGGAGAATCCCAGGGATGGGGGGAAGCATGCCGTCTATGGGGTTGCACAGAGTTGGATACGACTGAAGCGACCTAGCAGCAGCAGCAGCATTCTCTTTTACCTTACTTGAGTCACTCCTTAGAGGTGGCTAAGTCTAAAATAAGTGGAGGAAAATACTACTCCTTCTCTGAACTTTACTAAACATTTAGGTACTTAAATTTTATCTTCATATAGAATACTGTTCAATTTTTTATAAAACATGTAATATAGCTCTACAATCTAAATACAGAGCATATTATACACTTCCAGTCTCTGAATCAATAAAAGCCTGAAGACCCTACACTTACAGATTTGCAACATTACACTTGCAATGCTTAAAAATGCAGTTATCATAAAAGGTGTTGCTTAAAGGTAGCTTTTTTAATGCAGTGTGAATTTTAAAGGAGCGTGCAGCATTTAAGAAATGATGTCTTCAAGAAAAATTTATTCTCTGTTGCTCAGTAAAGCTGAAGCATCTCGGTATTAGATCCGTTCTGATTAGATTTTCAGATTGCTTCAGATATACAGACCTAGAAATCATTTTGGAAAATGACCTTCCCAAGCTTTGTAAAAACATAAAACATAATTCTTATTTAATCAAGTGTCATATGATGGCCACCAAACCAGAATCTTTATTTAAGACCTACTAAGAAGCCAAGTAAGTGTGATCCAGTGTCTTCTCTCTGATCTACACACCTTGAATACTTCTACGCAATATCCGAACAATTCCACAAGCTAACACAAACAAGTCAGCAGATTTTTACATGCAGGAAATGGAGGCCAATGGGAGAAACAATGGAATACCTTCCCTCTGCTTGTTTCCCCTTTGCTTTTTAATTAAATGATAAATCTCAATATGAATTCATTAGAAGCCTGATAGCTCAATTAAGCACTATGTTACTATATACTCTGGGGCAACGCTTCAATATCAGTTAACAGAGTTGGGATGTAACCTGAGCAGGAAATGAAAGCCAAAAGTTATATTCGACCTACCATTTGGGAGAAAATTGCAATTAAGGGGGGACAGAAAGTCCCAATATCTACAGACTGTTAAAATTAAATGACAAAAACACCATAATGGTTTCTCCTGTAGCAATAAATTCCTTAGATTCACATTACATAGTAAAGCCTGTCAGTTCATTTTAATTTGGTTTCACCGATAGCTTATTCAACAGAACAAGAACAAAAAAGAAAAAGAAAGAAAACTACTGTGGAGGGGCAGAAAAAGGTTATTGGGAGAAATATCCCCTTTGGAAGTAAAAAGAAACTGGGTGAATTAGTAAATGACGCACTTGGGGAAAACACGGGGGATTCCTAGGCTGTAAACCAAAGACAGGGACACCTACAGACCCATACATTGAATCAATGGTTAGCTGCATTTTGATGAAACACAGTAATCAAATAAATAAATGTTAAAGAAGTGTAATTAAATACATGTAAAATAAATGAATAAGTGTGATTTACCAAATAAGTTAGTTTTTTAAATTTACAAATAAACGTAACTTGTTTAAATAAATGTAATTTCTCTGTTTCATTTACCAAACAAAAACTGAGTGCCCAGTGTGGATGGGCCAAGCACAGTGCTAGGCTGTGAAGATATGTCGGTGATTGAGCTCAATGTCACTTTACCGACAGGGCCTTCCTGCCCCACGT
This sequence comes from Aepyceros melampus, assembly GCA_006408695.1. Taxonomy (NCBI): domain Eukaryota; kingdom Metazoa; phylum Chordata; class Mammalia; order Artiodactyla; family Bovidae; genus Aepyceros; species Aepyceros melampus. The sequence continues at coordinate 107,540 of SJXQ01001100.1, forward strand.
TTACTGCAAATGCCCCCCTCCCATTCTCACTGTGCATCCACGTCACGTGGTGAGCATTTCTAAACAGCTGAACTTCATCCCCCAAGAGTCGGACTGGCCAGGAGGAGGACCTGGGCCCTGTTTCCAGAAGCTCCCCAGCCTGAGAACCATTGTCTTCACCCCTTTCCATAGGTCGTTTTCTTCCCAGGATCCAAAGGTTTCTAACATAGGCCACAAGAGACATGGCTCTCCGTCTCCAGTCGCTAGACTGGGCCCATCGCGAGGCAGGAATGTGTGTCTGTTTGGTTCACTGTTGAATCCCCAGTTCCTGGAAAACAGCAGGTCCTCAGTAAGTATCAGCTGAGTATAAGTTCAGTGAAAAACCAACCTGAACCTCCCCTCAGGGTCTATACAGTTACTGGGGAGAGAGAAAAAAAGATAGTTAAACAAATGGAAAAAAACACAGCCGTGCCAGGTAGAACAGTTCTACAAGAGCCCAAAACAGGGGATTGTGACAAGTTTGGGGCATCAAGGAAGTGACTCTGGAAGAAATGAATGGAGCAGGGGACAGCTTTCCAAAAAGAGAGAGGAGGGTATGCAGGGAAAGGGAGGAAGAGGAGGAAGGAGACTCTACTAAGAGCGTGAGGACAGAATGGCATGGGGAGCTGCAGCAACCCCAGCCCCGCCCCCACCACACTGTATGGATGAACCACGAGAAGCCCCCAAGGCAAATCCCAGGACATGGTGGCATGGTCCTATGTTTATCAGTGCTGCTGTCGATGCTTTCCACCAGTCTGTCAGGATGCCAGCGTATATGCAGGCTGTGTGAAATCCATTCCAGATTTCCACCCATTAGTTCCCATGCTGGACGCCCCTAGAAAATGGGAAAAAGCAGGACATGTGCCCCAACGCACCATCCAGGGCAGCCTCTAAGCTCTAGACAAGCGGCTCCTCATCCCTTTATGGGCACATTCTCTCTCTAATTCCTAGCCTCCACACTCCACACCTGGGGCAGCTCTTTACCTGAGCCCAGGGTCCAAGTCACTCGGAAGACTAGTCAATCAAGAATAACTAGCATCACAGGCCCACACAGCAATACGAGAAAACTTCATATTTCTCATTACAGTACTGATATGTATCATGCTGCTGCTGCTGCTGCTGCTGCTAAGTCGCTTCAGTCGTGTCCGACTCTGTGCGACCCCAGAGACGGCAGCCCACCAGGCTCCCCCGTCCTTGGGATTCTCCAGGCAAGAACACTGGAGTGGGTTGCCATTTCCTTCTCTAATGCATGAAAGTGAAAAGTGAAAGTGAAGTCACTGAGTCGTGTCCAACTCTCAGCGACCCCATGGACTGCAGCCTACCAGGCTCCTCTGTCCATGAGAGTTTCCATAAAACCCCAGAAATCTGAGTTAGCACAAATACCAGAACTTTGATACAAACCCAAGGATACCCCTTGTACCCCCAAGTTTGGGGAACTTGCTGAGCTTAGTATTAATAGATAAGCTTTCCAATGGAGAGCTTCTTTTTAGGGCCACCAAAATATTTTTATTTTGACCACAGGGGTTAAAAAAAAAAGTTATAAAACTCATTACATGCTCCCCGACTTTCTTAAACAAAGGCCAGTGTACACAAGTGATGGTTTGTGGTCAGCACTATGCCATGGCATAGTTTATCTGGTATTTACAGAAGCTTTGGTCGATGTGACTGCCACAGTGCTTGGGGGCAGGACTTACAGGCATACGTATGGGGTATCTGTAGGACACGCTGAGGCTCTAGGCTAGCTGAGCTTAAACTGCAGGGCTTCTTGAACGGATAAGAAGATGTGGTACATACATATGTAATAGAATATTACTCAGCCATAAAAAGGAACGAAATTGTGTAATTTGCAGAGATGTGGATGGACCTTGAGACTGTCATAAAGAATGAAGTAAGAAAGAAAAACAAATACTGTATAATATCACTTACATATGGAATCTAGAGAAACATTACAGATGAACTTAGGTGCAAAGCAAAAATAGAGACACAGATACGGATACCAAGAGGGAAAAGGGACAGTGGGATGAACTGGGAGACTAGGACTGATACTATGTATAAAATTAGTAACTAATGAGAACCTACTGTAGAGCACAGGGAACTCTACTCAAGGCTCTGTGGCAACATAAATAAAAAGGAAATTCAAAAAAGAGGGAAAATATGTACATGTATGGCTGATTCACTTTGTTGTACAGCAAAAACTAACACAACTTTGTAAAGCAACTACACTCCCATAAAAATAAATTTTAAAAAAATTTCAGGGCTTCTTTACTTCTTCTGGGTGTTATCACTTCCTGGCCTGCTTCCTTCTATTTGGGTTGCCAGCTGTCCCTTCTTCCCAGACGTGGTTTCCCAAGAATCGCTCTCTCTTTAAATTGATTACTTTGAATCTGCTGTGGGCTAAAAACCAGATTACCAAGCTGGTTAGAACTGTCTCTTCTTCAGTAAGATGAAATAAATTCTAGGTGAGAAACACGAGTGATACTCTATCAATCAATCACACTATTGTTGACATGTGTGTGTGTGGTCTTTATGACATCAGCTCCAGCTGTGCAGAAGCAATAGACACCAACGTGAAGAACGCAGGCGCAGAACGCAGACGGCATTCTTGTTGATATCCCTGCTGTGCGCACTTAGGCAAGTCCCTTATAAAGACTCTCTGAACTTCGCTCTGCATCTCAAATGCCTATCTTCCTGCTTGGGTGGACATAAACATTCAAGAAGATACCACCCATTACCCAGCACATGGTACGCTCTCAAGAATGCTATCATCATCATCAACCAGGCTCAAATCTGTCAGTGCCAACAGGATATGGCTTCAACAGTGTTCACCACAGCCAACTTCCCCTAACCACAGACCCTCGTTTCAGGAAGCAACTTTAGGCTGCTCTTTGCAAAAGGATAGCCACCAATTCAATTAAGAATGACAGTCGACAGGGCAGCCTTTTAACTGATGAGGTCGCCACCAGACCCAGAGACTGGCCTAATACGAATGGCTCTCCCCCGAAGATCCCCAGGGCAGCCAATCAGGCTGGTTTCATCCAGGGCCTGCAGGAGAGAATTCAGCAAAGACTGGCCTGTGGTTGGCAGACACACACAGCGACAGAGGGGCCAACCAGGGCAGAGATGAAGGTCCAGATGGAGATACCCAGGTGTTGCGCTGGGTCCTGAGAACTCACTGGAGCACTTCCAGTCCAGCTTCTGTTCCATGTGCCCTTCACAATAAATCCTGCGACATAAGGTGGCCTGAATGGTACTTTGCTCTTAGCAACCTTAGGGCCTGTGGAACCAACCCATTCATATGCAATATGCTTCCAAAAGTTATCCTCAACCCATCAGGGTGCCGAAGTCACCTGCAAAAGTGACCATCTGCATTCTTGGAGCAGTCGCCCAGGGAACTTGGAGGATGTGGAGGCAAGGCAGTGCTGACTGCCCCAGAGACAGCCCGCTCCACCTGCTCGTACCCTTGCAAGCTCCAATGCCCATCTTGCAAGCTCCAATGCCCATCTACATCTTTCCACAGCCCACAGAAACAATGGGTGGCCTTCCAGAGCACCTACCACAATTTCCTGAGGATTACACATCAAGAGAGAGGTGAGCAGTTATTTCTGTGGCTTAGTAAAGAGCCAAGTTATGAAACAAAGCAAACCTCTGTGGCCGATTAGAAAATGACAGGAAGATGGTTTTTAATAAACACCACCACCTTGCAGAGCACATTAGCATTTACCAGTTTTTGCATCAGAAGCATGCACCCCCACTACCTCCTTTCAACGTCTTGGTGAGGGGTTGTGATCCCCACTCACAGATGTGGAAACTGAGGCTGAGAGGTTCATCACCTAGTCCAGAAACATGTGTGGGTCAGTGACTCCCCTGGTCCAGGGTCGCTGCACTCTTCTAAAGGGCTTTGCAGGAGTCAAGAAGGTACACAAGACAAGCAAAGTTCTCCAAAATTCTCACTGCTGCTCAAAGCAATTACGATGCAAAGAGAGCCTAACTAACTAGGCATAAGGAGATTGGTTCACTTTCTCTCTTGGTTTTTTTGTTGTTGTTTTCCTTTTTTTCTTGGCCACACAGAGAGGCTTGCAGGATTTTAGTTCCCTGACCAGGGATTGAACCCAGGCCCTCAACAGTGAAAGCACTGAGCCCTAACCAATTCCCCTCTGACTTGGTATTTAAATCACTTAGAATAGTGCGTCATTTGCACTTAGAATCCCAGATCTGACCTGGACACCCCCCAGGCAAAAGCCACCTGCCTCAATTCCCCTCCAAAGAACTATAAACTCAACAACCAAAGAGAAAAGAGATGAGGGACTTTGAGCGACTGATACAATTAACTTCAAAAATGACACCTACCCAGGTTAGGCCCACAGATTCTGAGATCCCAGGAAAGGACTGCAGAATGCAGGGAGGAAGAAGTCTGCTCAGTAAGAGACACAACAGAGGTTTTTGCTCCAGCAAAAACAGAACTTCAAAGGGACCAGAGCTGTGGGAGCTTCAAAGACCCCCTGCAGGACCAATTAACACCTACAAATGTTTATCTAAGCAGTCATTTCATGATGACTGCTTCACTAAATGGGTGCTCAGACTCACCTCAAGAACAGCTATTCCTCCAAAAGGGATCTGGGTGGGGGTTGGGAGAAAGGAAGTGCTGTATTTTCTGAGAGAGACCTTGGTCAAGAAGAAAACAAATCCTTAGTACGGTGAAATTCATCACAGGCCCAAGTATAATAAAAGACGGGAAACAAGTTAAATCTGTTAACTAAGAAAATGGAAATCAACTAGGATATAGCCATGAATTACTAAAAAGAACTATGCAGCCATTAAAAATCCTACTTTAATATTTTAATAGGCTTTTCCTATTTAGAGGGAGAGAAAAATGCTCTAGGATAATGTTAAGAAAAAAGCAACATGTAAAAATACATTTAAAGTCGGACTCTGACTTTATACAACCCACAGACGAGGCTGGCCAGAAGTTTGCTGTATTTGCTCCTGGATGCCCCAAGCTCCAACACCTATGTGTCTGGCACAAACAAGACACTGAAAGAAAATGTGTTAGATTCATTATTTATTATTACTTAAGCAGTAATTAACATATCTATAGAAGGCACTTGGATATGCAGAGACAGAATGACATAATCACAGAGGTGTACATGTTGGTTATAAAAAGTGAACTTCTGAAGTTTAACAATAGTGGTGAGCTCTTATTGTGGGGATTAGAGAAGAAACTTATTTTCATATTCCTATCTTTGGCATTTACCTAATTTTTCACAAAAGCTCTGCACGCTGGTTGTGGTTGTGGTAGCCACTCAGTTGTGTCTGACTCTTTGAGACCCCATGGGCTGCAGAGCCCATCAGGCTCCTCTGTCCATGGGGTTCTCCACACAAGAATACTGGAATGGGTTGCCATTAACTTACCCAGGGGGTCCTCCCGACCCAAGAATCAAACCCTGGTCTTAGGCTCTGAATAGCTATAAGTTTTCAACCACTGTTTTTCTATAGGGATCCTGAAGGTAGAGAGCAGTGGTGTGCTATACTCTAGAAACTTGGCTCAGTCTGTCAGAAGTGGAACCTTCCAGTGGGTCTCCCATTTCTACAGGATCACACCTTCTTACCTGGGGCAACGATCACTCCTGTACCATCTCATAGGTTCCCTGACACCTAGTGCGGTCACTCCTGTACAGTCTCATGGGTTCACTGACACCTAGGACACGGCAAACCCCGCAAGGTGCTATCAGTGAGGGCAAAGGTCACATACAACTCACTTCCTCACTTTTCTGGGAAAAGTTGTTGGAGAGAATGAAAGCCAGAATCTACACAGACAAAGTTATTAACACCCCTTGAACTGAACGGAAAAGTTGAAGAAGTTCAACGTTTTTGCTGTTCATTCACTAAGTTGTGGTCTGACTCTTTTCGACGGCATGAACTGCAGCACGCCACACTGATAAATGGGGCCAACCTGATCCCATGTCTGAGTCAAATTTTTCCTTAGAAAACATGTATAGAAAGGAAAGCAGCAGGGGTGGGGGGGGGTGGAGAGATATGATGCACAAACACTGGAATGATATTAAACTCACACACCACTGTGAACAGGCAGACATGTTGTTTGGCTCTTTAGGGTGGTAACATCCTGTCGAGGGAGCACTGTCTTTGGCACTCAGAATGCCTGGTTCGGACACCGCCGCGTCCTCACCAGACGCAACTGTGGCTCCTTCCTTGACCTTCTCGAGGCCTGCACTCCTATCTGTAACATGGAGATCTGACACTGGTTGAAAGGTTTAGGGCGCTAATAAAGGCAACCTGACGTCAGGCACTGGACAAACGCCATGCAATCGTGAGGAGGTCCTTGCACATTAGAGGAACCTGGTCACTGTGCAGAAGAGCTTCGAAGGAAAACCAGATGGTTGTTGAGCTCAAGGAAATGCGAACTCCTGTGTTCACATCCAGGCACAAACACGCTCCAGAGTCTGGGGCATCCGGTGACCACTGAGCCAGGAGGTTCCTCTGAAGAGGCAGGAAAATGACGGTCACGAGGGAGCTGCAGGAGGCTTCAGAGAAATGAGAGGAGCCACACAGCTTGGGCTGTAGCCCCATTCAGGCAGCCACACGCTGTGCAGCCTACAACGATGCACCTGACCAGAGCGGGCCTCAGCTCGTGTACCTGGAGCAAGGCCCGCGAGACACCCGTGAGCAGAGGAGGCAGGCCCTACCCAGCACAACCTCTGGTGTGACCTTAGCATACTCAAGGTCATTGGCAGCAGGTGTCTCATTGCCACAGTTCTGGGGAGGCACATCACAGGCCTTCCAGCAAAGGGAACACGCATTTTGGCCAAGTCTGTGCCATCCAAAGCTGATGTCACAGTCACGGGGATGACCAACAGTGGCCTCTCACAGGCAGGGCCTTCCTAGCAAGCCATTCTCTGCAGGCTTAGGTCAAGGATTCTACTGGCAACTGTCATTTGTTGAACTGGACTCAATCAATCTGCAGTGTCCTTAGACGTAGCACACAGAACCCCAACCTTTAGGGATTCCTTACAAATTAGGCTCTTGGGCTCTCTCCAGAAAGCAAGTTCAGAGGAATTGAGAAAAGTGTAGGGGTGGGGGGCGGAGGGTAACGGGGAAGAGTGCTAGAGAAAGTTTTAGAACCTCAGTTGAAGAAGACACAATTGCCAGCTTCAAGATTAGCCTAGGGCTGGGTGATTTAGTGGTCTATTTTAGAAATGTGTTGGTGCCACTGTACACCTGTGGGGGAAAGGGTGCTTCTACATTTAAAACCTGAGAAGCACAATTTCCACCTTTCATTCCTCCAAGGTTCCCTGCTGGATCATGAACTTGCTCAGGTGTCTAGGAACATAGCTTGGGAAAAGGGGGAATAAACACATCATTTACTTGTACACATTTTGTGCTTGCCATGAATGCATCTGAATTCAGCTTCTCATTCAGTGAATTAATTCCTTGAGGCCAAACTGAAAGGTTCCCACAACTCCTACTTAGACACAACAGCTCCAGGGACCTCCACTTAGTTGGCAATGAAAAGAAATATGCAAGCCCGAGAGCAAAAGTTCTCAAGTCTGACAATGCCCTTTAGTAGTGGCTGTGCATCAACTCCTAAAACTAGATGAAAAATTATGCATGTATGTGCTTTCTTTTTTTTTTCCCCCACAAAGCTTGTCCAAAGTCTTTATCAGCTTCCCAAATGAGTCCAAGAGAAATCCTATAAGAAACACCATCAACAAGGACCTTCCAGTGGCTGGAGAGCTTTCAAGTGTGTCTGTAATTAAAGATAGAATATTGTAGGTCAAGGGAGAGAAAGTCAGAAAAAGGTTTACTTTCTAGGACTGCCCCTGCTATGAACCAGTTTTCTGACCTTAAGCAAATCATCAGTCTATCCCTCAGTTTCTACATCAGCAAAGGGAGGATGTTTGGCAGTCAAATGATCCCTTAACCTCAGGACCCTTAAAAATACCAGGATTGTGAGCTTCAACAAACACAGGAAAAAGGTGTCCAAAAGGCCTGCACAGAATCCTGCCTGTTACCAGAAGAGTACCTTAAAATATTCTCCACCGCTTTCCTTGGAGGGGTCAAAGATAGAAGCCACCTCTCATTTCCTTCTTTCTTCTATTTCAGAAAGCCAAATTTGAAGTTTCACAATAATGCCCTCTGAAGGGATCTGAACTACGTAGTTCATGCAAAAACTACAGTCATTCTGTAAGAATGCATAAGAAGCTCAAAAGATGTAAAATAGAATTTCTCTAAAGCCTCATTACAAATCATGTAATCACCGCATCAACTTCTTTTAGCCGGCGTCATCTACATCTGTGAATATACGTAACTGATGAAAATTAATTATGAGTGTCATAAAAATGGATGTTCTAATATAATCCTAGACGTCTGGGTCACAACTATTGCTCTATTACAAGAGAAAAGTCTTTCCCTTTATTCCACGTAGCTCTTCTATACCTTTAGCAATAAATGTCTGCTTTTCCCAAAAGTAATGGTGAGATGAAGAAACTAAATATTTATTGTCATTTAAGACTAATTTCACTAAAAGTAACTTTTTTAGTTGCACATATTCTATGGTATCCTAACGTGGCCATGAGACCGTAAATTCAATCTAATTATCATTCCCCTAATTCTAGAGCAAAGTTATATGTAGTTACTTGTGGCAGCAAATTAAACTGAAGCATTTTCATAGACACTTGGTAATAATAAAAAGAAGTAGATGAAAACGGATTCTGTTTTCACAAGCCATTATCAACTGAACGCTTATAGAGTGCCCTGAAGCCACCTAAAACCCATTCTACCAAAGGATAAACTAAGGTTCAAGATGATGAATCAGAAGTCACACCATGAGGCAGTATGAGAAGTGGAACTTAGATGACTTCTATAGACCTAACTCCAACATCCTCCTCTAGAATGCTGGAACAAGATTAGCATCTGATTGGAGGAGTTCTGTGTCTGCTACACGCATGGCTGACTTCCAGAAAACATCAGGATAAATAGCAAAGTACAGTAGTTGGGCTTACTTCAGAGCACAAGACAGGTTGCCTGCTATGAGAGCATTCTCACCACTTCAGAGCTCATTCTTCATCTTCATATCTTCCAAAGTCAATGCAATAGGCAATCATGTTCGCAAACACCATTTCGCAACGATAAAGCATCCAGATAACTCAGTGAGAGGAATGAGTTAAAACTCCAGGTCAACCAGGCTAATGAATACAAACGTTCTACAGCACCATCCCATCCTAGGAAACGAGGTTAGCGCTGGAAAGTATGCAAAAGAGGAATGAAGAAAATCCAGAAGTGGCTGCAAAAGAAATCCCTGCTCAGGAGAAAGAGGCAACTTGCCTTCCTCACTAAATGCCACTTTTCAGAGGAGACTCAATCCTGAGGGCCTGACCCCTTGTGGCCTTAAAAATAAACCAAAACAAGGGCGTGGGTGTCAGATTTCTTGGTGCAATCACAAAGGAGTCAAAAATTAGGGAAATGTAATGAGCAAAAATTAAAAGTTTCTAGAAAACGAACCCCTCCTTCCCTCACTGCCAAAATCTCTAGAAAAACCTTCAGCAGAGAATGTAGACATTTAATATTCATTTGAGGCCTAGGAGGGTAAAGCAGATATGATTGTTGTATCAGATGGAGGGTGTTTCCCAAATAAATGTACAATTCCAATTTCTTAAGGTAAGATCTCAGGTCCAGCTCCTTTAGAAGAATGAAGACCATCATGATCTTTCTACGAAATTCAGTGAGCCTGCTTTAGACTGAAAGGTTAAGACTTCATCTCGAGTTACTCCACCATAAACCAGACAAAGAAATTCTTCAAAGGCTATGAGCATTTTTTTCTTACAAGCACCCACAGGAATAGGTCAATGTAAATGTCGTGTAAACAAAGCGTTCATTACCAACCACAGTTTGTTTCTTTTGTGAGAAAAATTGAAGCCAGGGCAACTGCACCCAACATTCACAGGTAACTGCCCCTGAAGCAGGGGACAATTTAGATTCATAATTGACCCTACAGCCTCGGGCTTTGCTTACGCTTGAAAGGCAAGAGGTGCTGGGGGTTGGGGAATCCCAGTGTTTGATCCCTTCTCCTTTACTGTCTACGATCAAGTACAGGAGGACTTGAACTTCCCTTCCAGTCCCTCCGACAAGAGGCCTGAGCGTCTGAGGAAATCCACAGACAACAATCAAACCTTTCATTTCAGGGCCCTTTCCCCACCATGCCTCTCCATTCCTGTTCCAATCAGTTCTGCGAAGCGTTTCCCCTATTCTGCATTTCATGAATCAACTGCAAAATCCGCCAACCTCTGCCAGTTCCTCTTGTACTAGCGGAGAGGTTCCCCTTGCTTCCTTGGGTAGCACAAGGCTGCTCTGGTTTTTAACTGGCGTAACGTGGAAATGCACCGTAGGAGCTCACTAACTCTTTCAAAGCCAGACACAAGTTGAGTAACTGGAGCTCCCACCCCATGGACCAGGAAAGGGACCCTCCAAGCTCAGGTTAAAGCCCATTGGTGGAAACTAGTTTTGATCCCCCCAAGTCCAGTGTGTCAGTTACCATCACTGTGAAGGAAAAGGAAGAGTGAAAAGGCTACAAAGTCTCCAGCTCAGTTACTTAGCAACTGGACAAAACTTGCTTCACTCCAGAGGGTGAGGAGGCATCTCACCACCCATTCAGAGAGTAACAGTCTCCAATTTACATGCAAATTGATAAAGACAAAAGGGAAGAGGAAATCTAAATTAGCAACTGGAGTTTACAGCAGTAGAGCTGAGGCCCAGATTTACAAACAGCTTTCTCCCGGGGGGGGGGGAGGCAGGATATATACATACCAACAAGCACACATGAATGAATGCATGCATACATGCAAGATCACAGGCCCTAACCAGCTTACAGTCTCCCTTCATAAAAGTCAGTGCCATCTGGGAGTAGGGAAGAGACAGGCACAGAAAGTTTAGGAGCTAAAATTAGAGCACTTCCACTACTAACACACATTTAGGGTTTACGGAAAGATGACAATTGGAGGGTGGGAGAATCCCAGGGAAAGCAGCTTCCCCTCCCTCCTCGTGAGAAAGCAAATAAAGCATCAGTCTTGGGTGGAAGGTCCCTAGATTGGGTGGATTCAGAGCCTCTGGGGTCCGTATAACCTCTCAGAAACACTCTCCTGGCTCTGTCGTTGAAGCACAGGTTCCAAACTTGGATCAAACCCATACCCTTCATAGAAGACACATCACCCTGAAGGTTTTCCAAGCAAGAGGGAGTCACTGTCACCTACCTGGCCCAAGAAAGTGCTCCAGGCTTTTCTGTTTGCCCGAGGAGCTCCAACTCTGGGTCCTCAGCTCCAAGCCCCACACCAGAGAACCAGGCTGCTCGGTCCCAGGCTTGGAGCAAGAGGAAGAGGACCGGAGGGGCTCCCCTGTCCCACCCCCATTCCCCAAGCTCACACCTGGACCCAGGTGGGCAGGGCCCGGGGCTAACCCGCTGAGGCCCATCACTTACTTCTCGTACTCGGTGTTGTCCCGGTCACAGCGAGAATCCTTGTGCTTCTGCCAGTCTTTGCCATGCTTGCAGGTGGTGAGCAGCACTACGTCCTCCCCGTTATGGACGTGAATAAGGCATTCCTGGTGTCTGACCCTATCCCTGTCAGGTACCTCTTCCCCTTGAAGACCAGCATGTACTTCCTGAGAGGAGGGATAGTGTTAAACTTCAAAAACCCCCTCTCCCCTCCTGTCCTGGGATGATCCTTAGAAAAGAGGGGAATAGAAACATCAAAGTTGGGTCGGAAGTTTTCAGTACTGATGCTGGCCTTAGCCAGCATCGCCTGGCCGATGTCAAACCCCACGTCCTCGGTGTAGTCAGGCCAAGTGCCGGAATATAAATTAAAAATTAAATGATTCCTACCGTTGTTCCACAAGTGGAGACTCTGCACTTTGGATCTCAAATTGTGCACATACTGAGGTGACAACTGGTCTCGGTCTAAAGTGTCCAGACTCAGGACAAAGAGGCACGCCTGGCTGGGGTCCGAGGTATAGAACCTGGAGCCCTCGATGGCCGCTAGAATGTTTTGGTAACTTTCAGCGATTTTCTCCCCTTTTTGCTGTGGGTAGACGTAGACTTTGAAGCCGTTTTTCTTGCAAAGGGTGAAATCGAAGCAGGACTCCATGCGGCACTTCTTGCCTTTGTAGACGCTCGAGTTGGCCTCTCGCTTCTGCCGGGGCGAGACGTGCACACTGGAATCCTCGTTTTCCAATTGATCCCAGGGAACGAAGGGGCGCAGAGCGTCTGGGAAGCGGGGCCAGAAATGATCCGGACTCGGGTGGTGCAAGCCATTCCGACCGCTGTGCTCTTCTCTCCGGCTGTGGCTTCTCGATGCCCTAAACTGCAAGCCTCCGAAATAAAACAAAAGGGCGAGACAAGAGCCAGCTGAGAGCAGGATGAAATAGCGTTTTTTGGCCTGCATGTGTCCTGCCTGGGTCAAGAGGATTGTAAATAAACACAAGAATCACCCAAGTTTCCCAATCAACACTTTCAGCTCCAGTCCGCCATCTTCCCGCCCGTAAAGACTTCAAACTCTCCGCTCCCACCTTCTCTGGATGCCTTTCCCCAAGCCGTGGACTGATCCAGCGCATGTGGCGATTTCTTTAACTTTCTCCCCTTCGGTCTTTCATCTTTGGGTTGCACAACGGACGGGAGAGAGCGGGGCGGAATATCTCGCACCCAGGGCGAGCAAGCAGCGGACTGTAATTCTCTTGCATGCAACAAGACCGAGGAAAAGAAAGAGAGGGGGGGAGAAAAAAAGCTCCCAATGCCCAATCAATGGCAAGACGAAGTGATTTCCTTGCCTCTCGGATTCCTCTCGGCAGCGTGGAAAACGAGCCCCTGGAAAGCAACTTCAACTCATCCAGGCTCCCGTGCAGAACACTCCGGTTCCAACAAGTCAGCCGATCCCCGGGTTCAGCCGGCTAGTGCATCTTGCAGCTGGGGCGCCGTAACCTCACAAATCCCTGCATCTCTCTTTATTCCCTTCTGCAGCAGCTCCAAGACTCCGGCGGTGTTTACTCCTGCGCTCGCGGGGCCGGCCCCCGGGACGCGCGGCGGCCCGGCTGGAGAAGGCTGGAGGCGGCGGCGGCGGCGCTGGGTGACGGCGGCGGCGCGTCCTCCCCGCGGGCAGTGCCGGCCCCGAGCGGCGCTTCCCAGGCCCCCGCGCGATCGCTGCCGACCGCCGCGTTCGGTCGCCGAATGTTACCCGGTTCTGAATGTTACACTTACACATTCCATTCCCGACACGACAGCGCTGACCTCATCCATCCACGCAGCCCGCGCTGCCATTGGCCGAGCGTCACGTCCGGGGGGGGCGGTGCTTCCGCTGCGCCCATTCATAACCCCCGGCCACCGGCAGAGGCGCCGGCGCGGCGCTGGGGGTGCGGGCGGCGCGGGGACCCCGGGGCGCCTCGGCCGGGCCCCCGCGGGCGGAGCGCGGGGCTGCCCCGAGAGAGTCCGCGGTCCTTCGGCGCGCCGGAATCCGGACCCCGGCCGGGGCCGCACCACCTGCAGCCGCCGCGCCGGGAAACCAGCGCCTCCCAGAGGCGCCTGCGGGCGCGCGGAGGCTGGGGAACCGGGGACCGGCGGGCGCTTCCCCGGCCCGCTGCTCCGGTGCCCCGGTCGTCCTCGAGAATTCCTACTCCTCGGCTGCTTGCCGGGAACGCCTCCCTGAGCGGGCGGCGAGGAGTGTTCGGGTTCCTGGAGAAGGATGCTCGAAAAGTGGAGCAGTGGGGCGAGCCCTTGGGCTGCAGGAGGAAAAAAAAAAGACTTCATAGAAAGCGACCGCTGACCAGAAGGATGCCTCTTTCTGCCCACCTTCCACCCTCTGAGGGCCCCAAATTTTCCTTCCTACAAATCATTTAAACAGGTCCCTTATGCCCTAAATGTGTGCTGTGTCGCTTCAGCCGTGTCCGACTCTTTGCCACCCCCATGGACTGTAACCCGCCAGGCTCCTCTGTCCATGGGATTCTCCAGGCAAAAATACTGGAGCAGGTTGTCATGCCTTCCTCCAGGGGATCTTAGAAACCCAGGAATCAACCCATTATCTCCGGCGTCTCCTGCATTGCCCATCTCTTTTTTCTTACCCCCAAGGAACCACCCCAGTCCCCGATAATAAAAAGGAAATACTACAACCGAAAGGAATCGTTTCAATTCTTCATGTCTGTCTGTGCACTAAGACACCTATCCCAAATCCTCAGTAACTTTCCACTCATCCTTTCCTAGCTTCCCAAAGCCCTTTGTCTATTCTGTAGAAAGCTTCCAAGAGATCCAATCACACCGTGGAAAAAAGAAAGGTCTTCTAATAGCCGAGAATAACCCGGTTGATTTAAGCTCCTCCCAGTACCGAAAGTGATGTTACTCTCTTTTGCGGGGGAGGGGGAATGGTTTTTAAGGAGCTGTCTCTGAGGGATAAATGACTGGTAGAATGGCCAGCTGTAGATGAGACATTTGAGGCAGGAGATGACCTTTTTTACCATTAGTACAAGCTAGTCCTTCCTTTAGCGGCCCTCCCACACCCTAGCCATAAGCCCCTACCCTTAGGGACCCATCACTGGACAAATCAGATAAAGATCCAGAGTCTCTCTAAAGATCCTCCAAGACTGCAAAGATGTGCTTTCAAACAGTACTGGTCAAGCCAAGTCCCTGGCCTTACAGCCTGAATTCTGCTTTACTGGGAACACCTCCCACCCTCTTCCCCAGCCTAAGTCACAGGGGCCTGGCCAAACTGGACAAACAGTTGCCTAGGGCAGCAAGCTGTTTAGTGATTGTTTATTATGGGAGGGACTGAGAGCTAGGGACAGACACATCCCAGCTTCCCCCAAGGCTGCAAAAAAAAAAAAACTCCAGCGAGTGTGGACAAAGGGCATGGTTATAATGAGGCAGGATGAAATGATCAAGTGGAAAATTTTAGACATCTGTTGTTTCAGATTTGTTTTTAATAAAGGGGTGAAGGGGCTTCGGTGGGATGTTGCTGTACCTTTCTGAAGTCTTGCCCTATCTCTGGCCTGCCAAAGATGAGATAGCTTTTCCAGATTTGACGTACCCCCTGCACAATCAGACAAGCCTGGGAGAGAAATGAGGCTTCAGTCATCTTCCAGATACAATGGCAGTGATGCAGGTAAATGCAGTGATTGAAACCACATGTGACCAGGGGCCCACCCCAGTCCGGGTTGCTGAGAGCACCAATGCAAGGCAAGGGCCCTTCTGTTGAGATTAGGCTGGAGATTTTCTCAGCCCAGTGGAATTGAGGCTATGGGGACTGCAGCTCCTCTACATCCTGACAGACATCCTGTGTGACCTTACTGGGAGCAAGTTACAGCCCTTGCTCTTTTGCGTCTCTTTTTGCTTTGACACATTTTTCCCATCTTGCCTAACTGTTATGGATTCCTTCATCCCACGCTCCTGGGTTATCCAGCCCTACTGTCACATTCCATAGTGGTGTACACTGTGAGAAAACTCTGGTTCAGAAAATGAGAGAAAATTTGGATTCAGACCCCCAGATCTGTCCTTTACAAGTGCCTCAGGCATGTGGTTTAATCTCATGGAATATCAGCTTCTCGCTTAAAAAGTCAGAATAATATTTTTTTATCAAACTGGATACCATAAATTGCTCTACGTGTGCAACACTTTTTGCTCAAGTTCATTTCAAAAGCCAATGGAATCTACAGTAGTCCTCTATGATGGCATCATCATTGCATCTCCTTTGGTTTGATTTTCTCCCCAGCCCTTCTCAATAGCTGAAATCCTTTGTTTGCTTGTTTGTTGTCTGTATTTCTTCACTGTAAGAGGAGCTTCCTGAGTGCAGGAACCCTGTGTTACTCATTCCTCAATCCCCAAGGCTGCCATAGGTAGCTTCGGTATTCGGGTGGAGCCCAATCACTGATCTGAATGATGAATCAATTACTAAAGTTCGACTTCACCTCAGGATTTGAACATGCTTGAAGAGAAAGGTGTCCCTCGTGGTTTCTCAAAGCAGGTCTGAGTCTCCTGTCTGAGATGGAATATCTTCAGTTCAGTTCAGTCGCTCAGTCATGTCCGACTCTTTGAGACCTCATGAATCGCAGCACGCCAGGCCTCCCTGTCCATCACCAACTCCCAGAGTTCACTCAAACTCATGTCCATCGAGTTGGTCGTGACATCCAGCCATCTCATCCTCTGTCGTCCCCTTCTCCTCCTGCCCCCAATCCCTCCCAGAATCAGGGTCTTTTCCAATGAGTCAACTCTTCGCATGAGTTGGCCAAAATATTGGAGTTTCAGCTTTAGCAGCAGTCCTTCCAACGAACATCCAGAACTGATCTCCTCTAGGATGGACTGGTTGGATCTCCTTGCAGTCCAAGGGACTCTCAAAAGTCTTTTCCAGCACCACAGTTGAAAAGCATCAATTCTATGGCACTCAGCTTTCTTCACAGTCCAACTCACACATCCATACATGACCACTGGAAAAACCATAGCCTTGACTAGATGGACCTTTGTTGGCAAAGTAATGTCTCTGCTTTTGAATATGCTATCTAGGTTGGTCATAACTTTCCTTCCAAGGAGTAAGCGTCTTTTAATTTCATGGCTACAATCACCATCTGCAGTGATTTTGGAGCCCCCCAAAATAAAGTCTGACACTGTTTCCCCATCTATTTCCCATGAAGTGATGGGACCGGATGCCATGATCTAATCAGTCCATCAACATCTTTAACAAGGTATGTCAGATCATGTCATTCCTCTGGTCAGAGCCCTCAAGGAAACCCTACCTCAGAATCCCAGCCAAAGCCCTCACAAGCCCCTATAAGGTCCTGGAGGATCTTCCCTAACTGCCCCCAAGCCTCCTCACCAGTCCCCTCTTCACCTTATTTTCTACCAATAACTCTCTCCCTCCTCACTCTTCTCCAGCTGGGCTGGTTTCCTCGCGGTTTTTCATACATGCCAAACAGGCCCCTGTCTCAGGGCCTTCGCACACGCTCATCTCGGCTAGTCTATCCCCGCTACCCATGCTACGTCCTTCCTCCCTTATAAGTCTCTTCTCAAGGCCACCTTACAAATGAGCCACCTTTAACCTGTCGGAACAACACAGCAACTCCCCCCACCCAGTTTTCCTGTCCCCTCAACTGCTTTAATTTTCATCCTTAACACTAACTGACATCATATACTATTAATATATATTGTCTTGTCAATTTATCACTTATCTGTTGCATATAGAATGTGAGCTCTGTGAGGCTCTTTTAGTACACTGCTATATCCCCAGCACTTACAACAGGGTCCATCACTAATAAGTATTTGTTGACCTAACTAATTAATTTGATTCCACTATCTGTAGGGCAAATAAAGAATATTCAAGGTTAATTTCAGTCTCACACACACATGCGCGCACTCACATAAAGCTAAAGCTATCCCAGTGATTCAATCCTTGCTTATTTCCTCTTTCAGGAGTAATTTTTCCAGGACCAAAAGCATCATGGTACACTTGAAACCCAGAAGATAGCGATTCTCACCTTTGTTCTGCCACTTGCTTTATAACTTTGAGTGAGTCAGTCACTTCTCCTCCCTAATCTTTGAATTCTTATTGGTAAAATCAAGAGAAACTGTAACATAATATAGATTGTGCTCAAGGACTGTACCAATGGGTAATATATGAGAAAGCCCTTTGCAGTCCACAATACCTATGGCAAATGTAAGATTCGACTGTCACACTCTTGGACAAAAATGGACGCTGTGCATGAGATCATGTTTGCAAGTCAACAGCATTACCTACATGAAGTATCACCCACCAAGTACTCAACAGTTCCCAGATGCTTCCTAGACTCTGGAATGGTCATTGACTATTATAAGCAAACAGGAACGAGGAAGATGGGAAACTCACCAATGGACAAAAAGGTAGATAAGATCTTTTTTGTAATGTGTAAAGCACCAAAGGCACAAATGCCTTTCAAGGGTCTATAATTACATCTGCTAGAGGGAAAAAAAAAATGACTTCAAAATGTAAAAAAGCAAACTAAAATACTTACATTAATTTTCTAAAATGTAACTTTCAGTCGACTGCCAAGGCAACCCAATTTTCATAAAGTTATACACAGATTTTATTTGACGTGGGCACATTTTAATGCTTTGGTGATGTGTCCTGGGGTTTCTAACAGTAAGCATTCCCAGCTCTTAGAAAGGTTGGGAAACTCTGCTGGGTACATGCTGATTGGTTGTAGGAGGTGAGAAAACAGAAGGAGCCAAGAGAAAGTAGGGGCATGGTGGAGAGATTCCCAGCCAGGAAACAGGAGCCTGGGTTCCAGTCCCTTCTCCGGAACTCTGGGAAACCAGGAGCAGGTGGTTTCTGAATAACAGGTGTTTCGTCAGAAAAATGCGGAGTAGGACTTGATGATGCCTTTTCACTGAAACAGATAGGGCAGCTCTGCGTAAACCAAGGGAGTAGAGGAGGGGAGTCATTTAGGAGGGAGGGAGCGGGAAGTCTAGGGGAGCGGGCAATAACCAAGGGTGAAACAAGGACAATTCTTGCAAAGATGTGTCAATCCCAAGCCAGGTGCTTTGTATGCATCATCCTGCAATCCTCCCAAGGTTCTTAGGACACAAGTACTATCCTTATCCTCTGTTGCAAATAAGGACACAAAAACTCAATTCTGGGAAGGGGCTCCATGCAATTGAATCATCCATTTCATGGAATCATCCAATTCATCCATTCTTTCATTTGTTCCTTGAGCCAATATTTATTAAGCAGCTATTCCGTGAAGGTGTGGTGCTGGACACTGAGGGTATTTGCCTACAGTCTTTTGTCATTTACAAGACAATTTCATGAGAAGAATTTTGCTTGAGCATCGTCAGGACCCTGCGAATTAGGAAGAGAGTGTTAATCCTAATTTTCTAGTTCGGGTTTTCTCAGCCAAGGCACTGTTTTTATTTTCCTGACCATAAGGTTGGGGCTGGCCCGTGCACTATAGGATGTTTAGCCACATCCGTGGCCTCTACCCAATAGGTGCCAAGAGCACACCTCACTCTCACTTGCATCCTCAGTTGACACCAAACACATCTCCAGACACCGCTAAACACTTCTATGAGACAAAGTCACTCCTTGTTGGAACCCATTAAGCCAGTTCAATGACTTACCCAAAGTCAGCTGATTTTCAAGTGGAGAATTTAGAATTTGACCCTCATCTTCTGACCTCATGACAAGGCTTGGCCACAACACTGTAGCTTCCTTTAGAGAGTCTAACTGATCTCCTTTTGAAAGACAGGCAATTCAAAAAAAAAAAAAAAATCTCATAGGCACTAATTTAAGAAACTGTTATTAAGCCCATCTTACGTGCAAGCCCTATGCTGGGCACTCAGAATCCACAGTATAAAAATAAATAGGGTGTCAGATCTCCTTCTAATGGGGGAGATAATAAAATAACAAGTAAATAAGCAAGACAATTTGAGATAGTTCTACAGAGAACATAGAGGATAATTAAATGGCATAGATTAAGATGAGGAGAGGCAAACAGGCTCGCTTTAAATAAGATGCTTAAGAGGGATAAATCAGAAGCTTGGGATGAAAACACACACTGTTATATAGATAGATAACTAACAGGGACCTACTGGATAACATAGGGAACTCTACTCAAAATTCTGTGATAACCTATATGAGAAAAGAATCTGAAAAAGAATGAATATATGTATATGCGGTGGCTTAGTCGGTAAAGATTCTGCAGAGCAAAGAAGCAGATCTGATCCCTGGTCGGGAAGATCCCCTGGAGGAGAGCATGGCAACCCATCCAGTATTCTTGCCTGGAGAATTCCATGGATAGAGGAGCCTGGCAGGCTCCAGTCCACAGGGTTAAAGTCAGACATGACTGAGCAACTAACACTTAACTGCATCAGTTTGCTGTACACCTTAAACTAACAAAACACTGTAAATCAACTTTACTCAGATAAAATAGGAACTTCCCTGGTGGTTCAGTGGTTAAGACTTTGCCTTCCTGTGTAGGGAGTGCTGGTCCAGTACTTGGTTGGGGAGCTAAGATCCTACATGCCTCGTGGCCAAAAAAAACAGAAAACAGAAAAAAATATTGTAACAAATAAACACTTTAAAAATTTAACACCACTACAGAAAAATAAACTTGTGCACACTCTCCCTAAACAAATACATAAAATTGCACATACACTCCTTTAAAAAAAAGACTTTAAATAAAATAAAATATAGGATGATTGGTGAGGTGCTAACATTTCAGCTGATGTCCAGCTGATGAGGAAAGAGCCCTGGGAAGAGCATACCAGGAAAAGGGTCTGACCAGTACATGGTCCTGAGGCAGAAGTGAGTCTGAGGAGCTACACCAGAGGTTTTCAAACTTCAGCAGGCAACAGAATCCCTAGATGGGCTGGTTCAAACACAGATCGCTGGGGCCCACCCCCAGAACTTATGATTCAGTAGAGTTTGGGTATGGCCCAAGAATTTGCATTTCTAGCCACTATGCAGAAGATGCTGATGCTGCTGGTTTAGGAACCACACTTTGAGAACCATTGAGTTAGAGCATCAGCAGAAAGGCTACTGTTTCTGGAGTATGCTGAGTGCAAGGAAGAGGACAGGAGGGAGAGAAAGAAGTTGCAAGCACTTTTAAATGCCTTGGTGCTGCAGGTCGCGCAAAGTACTGGGATTTTCTTTTTGGTAGAATGGATAAGTCCTGGAGGATTTTAAGCAGTGGAGTGATATGATCTGATTTCCATTTTTAACAGCTCCCTCTCACTGATAGTAGAGCAAAAACAGAAGCAGCAAGTCAAGTTTATAATTGTCTTCAGCGCTAAGTTGCGTCCCACTCTTTGTAACCCCATGAGCTGCAGCATGCCAGACTTCCCTGGCCTTCACTATCTCCTGGAGTTTGCTCAGATTCATGTCCATTTTTCTCAAGTCTTTATTCCTTACAGTAACAACTGGAAGCCAGGACGGCAAGCCAGGAGAGAAGGGAAACTTAATCCTCTCTTCATAGTACAGAAACAATGACAAGAGTCAAGCCAATAAACCAAGTTGGTGGATACTTAGCCTGCTATTGCTTATGAGGCAAGATAGTCTGTATTAGTGTTTATTAAAACTGCACATTTCAATTGAGAATTTCCTCTATGCTTAATTAATTCTTAATTCTTACAGAATTAACTCTAGTGCTTGACATGGTTCAAGTCATATACATTTATTTTTATCTGTGTCGTCCATGTGTATTTCACAACGTGAAACTGGCAGCTGTTTTCCGTGGCAGGACATCCTCTCGTTGGTGAGCGTTTTCTGAGGAACAAATGGTGACAAAGAAGTTACCCTTACCTCAGTCTGGATGCCATTCTAGGGGCCTTGTCAAAGTTTTATTGACCCCTGATGGAAGCACAAACTCCACCCTGCTGGCTTGCCTTGGTTGCTTCTGTTTCCTTCCCAAGGAATTGTTTCATTCCTTTAACAGTTCATGCACCACACAGCCCAAACTCCAGGAGGAGAAACAGACATGGAAAAAAAGAATCACAATAAAATTGGCTCCATGGTATAATTTACCAGAGGAGGAAGTTGCTACATTTGTGCAGGTACCTATTAACATTTGAACATCCATTTATAGATGAGTAACTGAGAGAAAATGAGAAATGGAAATGTCAACTATTGAAGGTGATGAAATCAGGAAGACACCCACAATTCAAGCCAATTTTCCCCATTAGATTGTATTATTCTTTGTTATGCAATAGTCTGTCAACGTTCCCTTCACTTAGGGGAAAAAAAAAAAAACTTCTGATACCCAGTGGAATCAAGTTTGTCTTCTGTCTATCAACTGAAAAATGTGTAACCTTTACACTTACATACTACCCTTGGTGCATAATTATTGATGACTGCAGTGACAACTGAGAGACCCCACAGGATCTTAAAAGTACGTGCTAACTCACTCAAGGAACGCCAGATTATGTCCAGTCCTTATTTCAGTGATTCAAATGCAGTTCATGACTGTCCAAATCATTTAAAGTTGGTGGTCCATGTATTGTGTATGGGTAACTAGTTATTAGCATGCTGATAATATAGACTGTAAAGCTAGTTACTTGAGTGATGCTTCAAGGTTGTTATTTGATCAAATTTGCTCTATTTCCATGAATCGTACTTCTTGAGGTCTGAGGAGGAAGCCTCTAAGCGTGTAGCCTTTCAGGAAGCCTGTAGCCTTTCTAAATAGATTAAAATACACACATATATCTACCAAAGTCTGCATGGCTGGGGACTGATCTCTGGCCTGGATAAACTGTCACTCTGAAAAGTTGTAATCTAAACAAAGTGAAAGTGAAGTCGCTTAGTCATGTCCAACTCTTTGCAACCCCATGGACTGTAGCCTACCAGGCTTCTCTGTCCATGGAGTTTTCCAGGCAAGAATACTGGAGTGGGCTGCCATTTCCTTCTCCAGGGGATCTTCCCCACCCAGGTCTCCTGCATTGCAGGAGCCACCAGAGAAGCTGAAACAAATAAAAACCATTCCTCAAATTGTAAACTGTCCACATAGTTAAAGCTATGGTTTTTCCAGTGGTCATGTACGGATGTGAGAGTTGACTACAAAGAAAGCTGAGTGTCAAAGAACTGATGCTTTTGAACTTTGGTGTTGGAGAAGACTCTTGAGAGTGCCTTGGACTGCAAGGAGATCCAGCCAGTCAATCCTAAAGGAAATCAGTCCTGAATATTCTTTGGAAGGACTGATGCTGAAGCTGAAACTCCAATACTTTGGCCACTTGATGCAAAGAACTGACTCATTTGCAAAGACTCTGATGCTGGGAAAGATTGAAGGCGGGAGGAGAAGGGGATGACAGGATGAGATGGTTGGATGACATCATCAACCAGTGGACACGAGTTTGAGTAAGCTCTGTGAGTTGGTGATGGACAGGGTGGCCTGGTATGCTGCAGTCCATGGGGTCGCAAAGAGTTGGACACGACTGAGTGACTGACTGATACATAATGTTAGGTCTACCCAAGTGCATCAACTTCCCAACAAATCTCTCTCTACTTCTCTCTTTAGGCACCTTTATTCTTCATTTCCCAGAGACTGATCCCCTTGTGGAAGTGCAGACAGCTTGGGAACACTAAGAAAAAAGGTATGAAGATGACTCGTATTTAAATATATTTCAATATATTTATATGTAAATTTCAGCATAGGCTTTGTCTCATTGAAACTCTGAATATTTAAATGTCACAAATGCAAAAGCAGACTAAAAATATACATTCTGGCTTTAATTAAGCCTTGAGAAGGGAATTGCCTACAGAAGCATTCTCACTTTTCCTAACTGTTCTCTTCTACCCAAGAAGGAGCCTGCCCTCACTGAAGGCCCAATAATTCCTCATCACACAGGAAAAATGCAGACTTTAGTCCTGTTTAAGACTGGATAAGCCTGACTCCTTTCTTGTTCTTTGAGGCCTGTGGAGGCTTGTTGTTAATAGGAACCCCTGGTCAAAGACTGCTCCAGGTGCAATGCAGACAGGCCCCAATGCTTTGTAAAACTGCCCCCCCATCTCAGTTATTGTCCCTCCCACCCTGACAACTTGTCCATCTAAGTACAGATACGACCGACTCACCTGCTCCTTGGCTTGTCTATCTTAGAATCTCTTGCAACAGGAGTTGCCAATGGCTGCAAATTACAAGCCATCCTGGGGAGGATGATGCTAATCCTTTAGGGGCTTAGGAAGAGACCACCAAACCAGTTTTGGAGAGTGAGAACACTCACGTCAATTGGAGGGGGTGGGACAGTCTGCGGCTGTCCTGACCACCTGACTTCTGAACAACATACCCCCGGGTGCATGAGAAGGGCCCCCATGAATGACCTACCTCTCTCTCTGACCAGCAGGGCTGTCATTTCGTGGATATCGAGACCTTTCTGATATTTCCTGGTCTGGTTATGATGTCATATAGCTGTTCAGCTGTGTATACTTCCATCTGTGCAGAATATTTACCTAATGAGCTGCATTCCATTGGGGGCAGGAGAGTTGAGTGGTTAAACCCAGGAGGTTCAGAGACTGACCATCTGGGTTCCATCATGATACTTCTACATCACACTGGCTGTGACTTGAGGCAAGTTAATTACGGGCTCTATGCCTCAGTCTCCCCCTCTGCTCTCCCCAATGATAATAACTACTTCAGATGTATATGAAGTAATGCATATAAAACATTTAATAGAGCACCCAGCACCTAGGAGGAGGTGCTTAGTAAATGCCTAATAGTATAATGGCCTCCTACTCTCCATCTCTTCCGGGCTCTCCCTCCAGCAACCCCTTAGAATTAAAGTGACTTGGTTTCACAATCGGTGTTTCAGCAGTTCTGTCTTCCAGAATTTGAATTAATGCCCTTTGTGATTAAGATTGGCATTTCAGCAAATCATGCTGAAGTGTTACAGTGGCTGCAAAGGGACATGTCCATTCATTCATTATCCATCAATAACAAATATTCATTGAAACCCTACTATGTCCCAGGGAGGGCACTGGGCGTGGGCCATGTGAATATAATAGACCAAATGTTACCTGGGAGAGACGGTGTAGTCTACTCAGGGAGACTCACAAATAAATAAACCAATTAAGCAAGGACCAGATTCTAGTGGTGCTCAGGGTATGAAAAGTGTGTTGAAACGGAAGCATTATTTAAATAGAGTGACCAGGCAGTGAGAGCAGAGACAGGGAGACATGTGAGCAGAGACATGAAGGCTAAGAAGGAGCCTGTGTTGCAAGGAGGTGGGGTAGGAAGCTTTCAGAGCAAAGGAAGAGCAGATGCTGACACCCGAAGGTCAGATGAACTGGGCTGCCTTATTCGGAGCAGAAAACAGGATGGAGTGGCTACAGCCTTGTGAATAAGACACCAGGCCCTGCATTTAAGCAGCTGCTATCTAAGGAGGCTGTTGTGATGATAGGTTTGCCAGTTCTCCATATAAAAAGGAAGCTGGAGAGACTCAGAAAAACTGAGACAAGGCATTGGGGGCAATCAAGCCCATATCCCTCCAAGTACCCCATTTATCAAGTTTCTCCTTAATGCCTCCATCCACTGATGGGCTCCAGAATCAAGCCCAACATTTTTAAAAATTATTTATTTATTTTAAATTATTTTTGGCTGAAGTGGGTCTTTGCTGTTGCTCACAGACTTAGTTGCTCCACAGCATGTAGGATTTTCCCAGACCAGGAATCAAACCTGTGTCCCATGCATGGCAAGGCAGATTCTTAACCTCTGGACCACGTGGGAAGCCCAAGCCCAGCATTTTAACTTTACATTGCATTTATTTTTTTTCTATGCCTATCTCCTGGGACAAGAGTCCCAGGAAAAGTCAACCTATGTCTTATTCATCTCTGTAACTCCAGCAGCTAGCACAATGCCTCACCCTTGGTTGGTGCCTTATAAATTTGTTGATGAGTCACCACTAAATGTATTGTACTTGATGTTGCCAGGCAATGTACTAAGTGCTTTAGATATATTAATTCAACTAATCCTCTTTACACCACCTAAAGGTATATACTATCGTTAGTAACAGTTTACAGAATAAATGAAGACACAGAGAGGTTAAGTAAGCCGCTCACGCTCTTACAGCTAGGATGGAGTTGAGCTAGGATTTGAATCCAGGTAGTCCGGCTGCAAAGCCTCTACTCTTAGTCACGTGCAGTGCTTCTCAAACTACCTTGTGTGAACGTCACCTGGAAAATATGTGAAAATAGTCATTCCAGGGCCCCGCTTGCAGAGTTTTTAATTCAGTAATTCTATTAGTTATCTATTGCTGTGTAACAAATTACCCCAAGATTAGAGGCTTATAACAACAAATATTTATCATCTCTAGTTTCTGTGAATCAGCAGTCTGGGCTCAGCTTAATCAGGTTCTCTGGCTCAGAGACTTTCAAAGTCTCCTCTAATCAGGGTGTTAGGGGGAGCTGATGCTATTCAAGGCTTGACTAGGGCAGATCCTGTTCTCTGCTCACTCATGCGACTGTTGGTGGACCTTCAGTCATTACTGGCTGTTAACCTGAGATATTCGTTTCTTGCCCCAGAGCCCTCCCCAAAAGGATGTTCAAAATATGGCAGCTGGCTTCCCTCACAGCAAGTGAGTGAGTGACAGAGAATATCCAAGACCATCCCCATGTCTTTCTATATCTTCATCTAGGAATTGACATCTTTCTGCCTAGTCTTAGAGATTACCTCCTATGGGAATACGGGGTGGGACCCAAGAATTTATATTTCTATCAAGCTCTCAAGTGATGATAACAATGATGCTGCCAGTAGAAAACCACACTTTGAGTAACAGCACTACACTATAGTAGAAGGAAGGGAGGGGTGGGAGAAGGAAGGAAGGAAAGAAGGGAAGGAGGGTGGGAAGAGAGAGAAGAGGAAGAAGGAAACCCAGGAAACAATCCTCGACCGGATCACATATTGTATTTACACAGGGCCTTTCTCCACCCTGGCCCATCCTGACCACCACCTGTACACCCGAGGCTCCTATCAAAAACTGTCAAGAAGGTAACTGTGAACCTAGAAAACCAGATGTCCACTTTGCCACTCCTTGGAAAAGCATGACTTGACCCCAGGTTGATACATCCTGTCTTCCACTTCCCATGAGTCTACCCTCTAGGCAATATAGAATAGTTCCCTGATGGCCCCTAACCTTGCCTAGTAACTTACAACCTCATGGAGCAAAGCAGGGGGTTAATTTCAGGAGATTCTCTTTCCTGCCCCTGCTTTTGAGAAGGAGGATTGAACTTCAAGTGCTCTTCCTGCCGTGGTTAGACAGGACTCTCTGGTTGGTCTTCCCTCTGAGCATCTTGGTGGGTGCTGGGCCTCCTGCTGCCTAGTAGCGAGGAGAGGGAGGGGCGGCTCTGGAAGGCTGGCCCCAGCTCTCTCTCTTGCTGGCAACTCCAGAAGCTTCGTGCAGCACGCTTCTCCTTCCCCAGCAGGAAGGAGGAGTGTTGCTGGAGCTGAACAGCTGCTCAGGGTGCAGGGAGGCGAATGTTACTAAATATATGTTCTCGTTGTACATTGGTGTGTCAAGAAAAATTATATCTCCGTGTTCTCCACTTGGGTGTTCTTAAAAAAAAAAACAAAAAAAACAAACTCCTTACACGAGCACAGTGTACCTCTTAACTACTGCCCAACAACCTGACTGAATAATTCAGTTGCTGTCTAATTTATTTTTTTCCCCACACCCTTCAAATCAAAGTCCCCTTGTCACATTCTGGGAGCTTCTAGTACATTCTACCAGTCCCACTCCACACGCCACTTGGCCCTTTGGGTCTCTTCTCCTTCCAGGCTTGTTTCCAAGCGTTTCTCAGGGTGGAATTCAGAGTAACATGCTTGAGATTGCCAGGGAAGAAGGATCTTTTAAATGTGGGCAAGTTATCCTGGTATTGGGCTTCCCTGGTGACTCAGATGGTAAAGAATCTGTTTGCAGTGTGGGAGGCTGGGGTTCAATCCCTGGGTGGGGAGGATGCCCTGGAGAAGAAAATGGCAACCCAGTCCAGTATTCTTGCCTGGAGGGTCCCATGGACAGAAGAGCCTGGTGGGCTACAGTCCATGGGGTCGCAAAGAGTGCAACACGACAGAGTGACTAACATTTTCACTTTCATACTTATCATGGTATTAGTGCTGTCTGTCCTTTTTGTCTAAATCATAAATCAATTTCTAGAAAGCTATAAATGTATCATATGTACTACATATGTGTGTGTGTGTGTAGCATATATGTGTGTGCAGAAGTAGGGCCTTAAGTCAAATCATTACTATTACGCTGTGTGTGGGTGTGTTAGTCACTCAGTCGTGTCTGACTCTTTGCAACTCCATGGACTATAGCCCACCAGGCTTCCCTGTCCATGGGATTCTTCAGGCCAAAATACTGGAATGGGTTGCCATTTTCTCCTCCAAGGGATCTTCCCAACCCAGGGATCAAACCCAGGTCTCCTACATTGCAGGAAGATGCTTAGTCATCTGAACCACAAGGAAGCAATATATTATGTTGACTGAGCTGTTTTTATGAGGAAGTTCAGTTACTGATTTGAATGCAGCACTGAGATCTTCCCTTTAATTGGAAAGAAACTGATATGCACCAGTTGGTCTTATTAATCTAAGGTGGGAAATTGCTTTTTAAATGTATGAGGCCCAGGCTCCTAAATATTCTCTTACTCACCAATATGGAATTGACCTAGACTCACAGTTATTCCTGTTATTCCCTTTATTCCCTTCAAACCAATCTTTACCTCTTCTTTCTTTTACTCACACTGAAAGCCAGAATTCTCCAAACTACCCAGCATCTGATTGTGTGCAATAAACTTTTGTTGAATGAATGGCTAATAGATAAACCCATATTCTCAAGAAAAGCTAATTAAAATAAAATGGAGTAGATATATGGTTTAAACCAAGTCTTGCTTTAAGACCAACTAATTTACTGAAACCTGAAAATGGATCACTTCGGCTTGCTAAAACTGTGGAAGAGAACTGCATGGAATGAAAGGCTCCCTTTACTGAATCCCCTCTGTGTGAAACTGATCATTTCATCTGGCGTCAAGCATTCCTGTCCATGTCTCTATAGTTATGCTGCTCCTATCTTATTTAATCTGTTGATTGACACACTAGAAGTCTCAGAAGGACCGTTAACTTCATAAGGACAAGGATGATCTATTTTCACCTCGGTTTCCTGCACACCTTGCACAGTACCTGCCACACTGTTAAGTGTTCATAAAATTCATGTGGAATGAATGAGGGAAGGAGTGAATGAATCCCTAACTTAATGTAATTTTACCAAGAGGGTTGGGAAGATAAAATAAAAATTTTAGGTCAAAGGTTTGGAAACAAGTACATCTTGAAAATCAATCATCAGCCTGGTAAATCATCTTTGAAATGATACAGGCCACTAGCAGGATGGGATTTTCTTTACGATAAGTTGATTTTCATTCACTTTTTAGTGTTTATAATCAGTGAAAGGAGGCACACATCTAGCATTGCTGTCTTATTTCTCTAAGCCCTTGAGTCTTATTCTCAATAGATTTACTACTGTCTAGGTCGGAGATCCAACCAGTCCATTCTAAAGGAGATCAGCCCTGGGATTTCTCTGGAAGGACTGATGCTAAAGCTGAAACTCCAGTACTTTGGCCCCCTCATGCGAAGAGTTGACTCATTGGAAAAGACTCTGATGCTGGGAGGGATTGGGGGCAGGAGGAGAAGGGGACGACAGAGGATGAGATGGCTGGATGGCATCACCAACTCAATGGACGTGAGTTTGAGTGAACTCTGGGAGTTGGTGATGCACAGGGAGGCCTGGTGTGCTGCGATTTATGGGGTCGCAAAGAGTTGGACACAACTGAGTGACTGAAATGAACTGAGGTCTCGTTTTCAAGACTGCACTCAAGTATTCAATTCATTTGGCTCTATGGAGTGGTCATTAACTGTCCCAGAATGAATGTCCCTAGAGTAATGAAGTGGCCCCATGGCCAAGCAGCCAACATCAAGTCTTGCAACTCAGCCATCTTCTTGGCCCCTTCCCTAGTCTCCTGTGGGGAAAGGGCTTGGAGGCAAGCTGCCAAGACCCAAGGCTGAGGGTACCTGTGTGCCTCTTCTGGCTTCATGGCCAGTGTCAGCAATAAACTGTTTCCCACTTTAAACCTTTTAAAATAAAGGTTTCCCTTGCCAGAGACATGATGAGATGAAATTTACTATAAAACCATGCTGCCAGAGAAAACCAGTTTTACCCTTTAAAGGCTGGAATGATTGCTTCCCCAAGGAACTCTGAAGTCTGAGAGTGATTCAGTGGCATTGATATCACTCATGAAAGAAAAGGGAGCCTTTTCTCCGCTTCCCCTTTCTCTTCCAACTATAGATATGTGTCCGGCCCCTCACAATGTGAGCACAATATCACTGGCAGAAGGGATCTTGTTCTATGTAGTTGTCTTTCTGCAGGGGCTACTCCAGGGACTGACAAGCAAACAATAAATGATTTATATTTTAAAGTTTCTAACTTTGTGGCTGAAATAATTATAAAGAGCAAATTTTACAAAGATTAACAAAATATAATAATAGTGGGGGAGGGGTTATACTTTTTCTTTCTTTGGCTAGTTTCTTTTAAAATTTATTTACTTTTAATTGGAGGATAATTGCTTTACAATATTGGGTTGGTTTCTGCCATACATCAACAAGAATCAGCCTCAGGTATACATATGTCACCTCCCTCTTGAACCTCCCTCCAACCTCCCACCCCATCCCACCCCTCTAAGTTGTCACAGAGCGCCAGTTTGAATTCCCTGCATCATACAACCAATTCCCATGGGCTATCTATTTTACATATGGTAATATATATGCTTCCACGCTCCTCTCTCAATTTGTCCCTCTCTTTATGCCACTATGTCCTCAAGTTTGTTCCTTCGCTAGTTTCTGATATAAGAAACAGCTCAGGCAAACTCAAAAGTGCTTTAAATAAAATGTCTTTCCCTTAGCTTCTCACTTAACTGGTGGTCTAGAAATTGGCTTTGGTTGGTGATTCAGGATACTAGTTTCAGTAAGAATCCAGGGGGCAGAAAGAGGAAAGCAACCAATCACACGCAAAGGAAACCCCATAGGTGCTTTAGCTGATTTTTCAGCAGAAACTTTACAGGCCAGAGGGAGTGGAAGTATATATTTAAAGTATTAAAAGGGAAAAATCTTACAATCTAAAGTCCTCTATCAGGCAAGGTTACTATTCAGAATTGAAAGACAGATCAAAAGTTCCCCAGAAACAGGAAAGCTAAAGGAGTTCAACACCACTAAAGTGGCCCTCCAAGAAATGCTAGAGAGTCTTCTTTTAGTAGAATAAAAAGGCCATAATTAAATAAGAGAACATATAAAAGGAAAAATCATGCTGGTAAAGGCAAATAGCAAAAGTAGTGGATCAGCTTCTTAAAAACCTACAATGAAGGTTAAAAGACAAAAGTAGTATAGTCAACTATAACTACAGTGAGTAATTAAGGGGTACACAAAATATAAAATATGATATTAAAAATATGAAACATTGGGAGGAGGAGTAAAAATATAGTGCTTTAAAATGTCTTCAAACTCAAGCAACTACTAGCTTAAAATTGAAGACTATACATACAGGTTGCCATAGAAGAACCTCATGGTAACCACAAACCAAAAACTTACAATGGATACATAAAAAATAAAGGCCTTCATCCATGGCTCAATGGTAAAGAATCTGCCTGCCAAAGCAGGAGATGCAGGTTTGATCCCTGGGTCAGGAAGATCTCCTGGAGGAGGAAAAGGTGACCCACTTTCCAGTATTTTCACCTGGGAAATCCCATGGACAGAGGAGCCTGAGGGCTACAATCCATGGGGTCACAAAGAATTGGACACAACTGAGCACACACACACAAAGAAAAAACAATCCCACTAGGCTCCTCCATCCATGGGATTCTCCAGGCAAGAATACTGGAGTGGGTTGCCATTCTCTTCTCCAGGGGACCTTTCCCACCCAGGGCTCAAACCCTCATCTCTTCCATCTCCTGCACTGGCAGGCAGGTTCTTTACCACTAGTGCCACCTGGGAGGCCCAGTAATACTAAAGGAGTCCTTTAGACCACAAGGAAAGAAACCAAGAGAAGACAGTACGTGTGTGTGTGACTATATATATAGTCACACACACATAGAATGAAATATTACTCAGTCATAAAAATAATGAAATCTTGCTGTTTGCAGCAATGTTGATGGAACTGGAGGGTATCATGCCAAGTGAAAAATGTCAGAGAAAAGTAAATACATATGATTTCACTTACACATGGAATGTAAAAAACAAAACATAACAAAAATAGACTCATAGATACAGAGAGCAAACTGGTAGTTGCCACAGGGGAGGGAGGTCCGGCGGGGCGGGGGTGGGGCAGATGACAGAGACAAAGGAGATTAAGAGGTATGGACTCACTATTAATAAAAATAAATAAGTTGTGGGGATATAACATACACATGTGGGATACAGCCTGTATTGTAGTGATCATTTCATAATGTATAAAAATACTGAATCACTATGTTGAGTGCCTGAAAGGATTATAATGCTGTATGTTAATTATACTCAATTTTAAAAAAGAACTCAGGGTTCCCATTTTTCCATCTACTTTTCTATCAGTAAAGTTGGCAATAATGCTATAATATGGCTACACCTGGTGGCTCAAATGGTAAAGAATCTGCCTGCCATGCACAAGACTCAGGTTCAATTCTTGAGGCGGGAAGATCCCCTGGAGAAGAGAATGACTACCCACTCTAGTATTCTTGCCTAGAGAATTCCATGGACAGAGGAACATGGCGGCCTACAGTCCATGGGGTCACAAAGAGCTGGACATGACTAACCAACACATGGCTACACCAGCTCTAGGCATTTGTTCTCACATAACCCAACCAAAAGCAGGAAGAAAGAGGAGCCACACCAACTTTTGGCCATGCCACTCTCCTTCTAATTAAAGAGGAAAAGTACCACAGAACACCCCTTCCCCAGCATCTGTTTACATTTCATTGACCAGAAGTGAGTCAGTGCTATAAATCACCAGCAAAAGAGAATGCAATGGCCAAGACTGACTGCATTAGTCTGGGTTCTCCAGAGAAATGGAATCAATAGAGGAGAAAATACATTTATAGGTATACATCTGTGTGATATAATTATATGTATATAAAGAGATTTATTATAAGGTATTGGTTCATGTGCCGATGGAAGGTGACAAATCCCAAGCTCCACAGTCAGCAAGCTGGAGGCTCAGGTTCAGGAGAACTGATGGTGTCAGGTCCAGTCTCAGCACAAGCGTGAGTTAGAAACAGAAGAACACTGATGTCCCAGCTCTAGAACACTCAGGAAAGAGAAGATTTTCTTAATCTAGGCAGGCTACTGGATTGGATGAAGCCCATCCACACTGAAGGGGGCAATCTGCTTCACTAAATCAACTGATTCAAGTATTAAATCTCATCCAGAAACACCCTCATAGACACATTCAGTTTCACCAAATATCCGGGCACCCCATGGCCGAGTCGACACAAAATTAACCACCACTGTGGCTTAGATTAAGAATAATCTATCAGGGCTGAGCCTACTTTTCCTAGCAAGTACTGCTCAATAGACAGACAATATTTGGAGTGTGTTAGCAAAACAAAAAGATGGCATATTGGCTAGGCCACAGGTTGCTTCTTTGCAGGTGTTTATGTGTTTATGAAAATTAAGCTTTTAAAAGTGGGTTAACAACAAACTCCAAAAAAATGTGGATGATAGTCATATGACTGTCTCTCTGGGGCATTACAAAACTACATATATATATATATATATATATATATTATTCTATACACATATTATTGTAGAAAATCTTAAAAGTGTGGATAAGTGAAGAGGTGATAAAAATGACCTGAAATCCCATTATCAAGTGACAAGCAGTGTTAAAATTTCCATATACATATACTTCTAACATTTTCCTATTCATATTAACACATTTTTAGAGAAAAGTGAGATCATACTGAACAACACTATTTTGCAATTGAAATTCTCTCCTGCAATATACTTCACACATATTGACTTATTCCATATTGACTTACACAGTTCTACTGCATGATTTGTTTTGGTTATAGAGTTGTTCCACATCTTGCTTAAGCAATCCCCTATTGGACATTTAACTTATACAGATATTTGTACATAAAAAGGGGTCCTGTGGTTTAGAATGTTGCAATACTCAGTTTTTTCATCCTTCAGTGCGGGCTTCCCATATATAGCAGTGCCCCTGGTGCCAGCAACTGGGGAATGCACAATCCTAGAGTGTACTTTTCATTTCTTTGAAACCCTTCTTTAGTGTGATATTATTAGTTGTGTGTGAATTGCTCCTGTCCTCAACTAGCATTTTCAGAGCCTTAAGAGGATTGAAGACCCATTCCCCACACTGCTCCATACTAACTCTGGAGGCAATGGCAGGGGAACCTGGAAAATGTGACACTGTTAGCAGGGTTCACAGAGCGTTTCTAAAACATGTACTTCCAGAAACCTGGATGGCATCCTCTAAGACCTGAATTACGAATGTCTGTTCCAACGCCAGAGCAATACTTGGCTACATTTAACAGCTCATTGGACTTCTTTCTGGAACCACCCAAATTCTCCTCTTCAGTCACAACCACTGGAGCCAAATGTTATTAATCTTAAGAGCATTTTGTGGGTAGATTTACTTACATGTATTTTCATAACCAAAACTATAGTCAATGTGTGGGTGAGTATGTGGCTTCCCCGATGGCTCAATGGTAAAGAATCCACCTGCCAACGCAGGAAACTTGGGTTTGATCCTTAGGTAGGGAAGATCCCCTGGAGGAGGAAATGGCAACCCACTCCAGAATGCTTGCCTGGACAATTCCATGGACAGAGGAGCCTGGCACCTTACAGTCTATGGGGTCACAAAGAGTCAGACACAACTGAGCATGCCTGCACATTGGTCAGTATGCATTTATTTTGTGTTTTGGGGTGAGAGAGATTATGTAACCATGAATAGTATTGTGTATATCACATTAATTAATCAGAACTATATAATTTTATCTGAATAATTTCCACATTGACAAAATTGGCATTTTCATCACCTATTTATTACATTCTCTCATTTTTAATGTTATTTTTCTTCCTAAGATTTCTTATGAATATTAAAATAGGGTCCTAGAAGTCAAGACCCAGCTCAGTGCCCCATGTAGAAAGCACTTGATAAAGGATTTTTCCCTTTTTACTTTTGTACGATGTTCTAGTTTACAAAGCATTTTGATGCACATTATTCGTTTGGTTTTCTTGACCCTGAGAGGGAGGTGACACAGTCTAAATCCCTTCTGCATATGAGAAAGCATTTAAATCTAGCTATCAGTCCTACTTCCTTTTATAGATCACAAATTATATCAAGACAAATGCCTTCTCTGTGCTTCTTTCTCTCAAATAGCTCAACAAGTCAGGGTTTAATGAATGACACAAGGAAACAATGAGAATTTTTTTTCCCATCAAAATCCACCTTAAAACGAGGTGGTCATTTTTTGCCTCCAGAAATTTTGCTGCTGATAGAGAAAAACAAAATACCTTTTCTAACGTGAATTTATGGAATGATGATTGTCCCATAAAAGATTATTCTCCAGCTTAGAGCAATTAAGTGGTCTCTTTCCTCTCCAAATTAATGTAATTAATACTACAG
This sequence comes from Aepyceros melampus, assembly GCA_006408695.1. Taxonomy (NCBI): domain Eukaryota; kingdom Metazoa; phylum Chordata; class Mammalia; order Artiodactyla; family Bovidae; genus Aepyceros; species Aepyceros melampus. Next base: position 142,704 of record SJXQ01001100.1, read on the forward strand.
TCTTTGTTGTTTATCATGTCTCGATAATATCACAAGGGAATGAAAATATTGGCTCTTTTATCCCTTTAAATAGCTGAGATGAAACTGTTGGAGCTCTAATGTTACAACAGCTGTTTCTCATGTCCGGGAATATAATTGGTTGGTACTGAGGCTATTTAAATTGTAAGAAATTGACTTTGGTTTTATGCTTGCCTACTTCTGGTGAAGGGAGAGATGGGAAATGTTAGCTTTCTCCTGTAAAGAAAAGACAAAACCTTCCCCTCAATGAAATGGCAGCTTCCAGGTCTCATCTCCATGATCTTCTTTACCAGTGCACCGTCTCCGGGTTTGCTGGATAACACAGCTGGGAAAGCAGGACCATTCTAGCTTTCCTCCTAATTAGCTCCCAGCCCAACACAGCTGGTCGAAATGCATCAGGGCTTTCCCACGAGGGCCTCTTTCTGGAAGTAACTGTAAAGTGGTCTAGTTTCCCGCGGCAAATTCAGTGTGGGATTGGAGACCATGATGATTCCAAACCATCTGTAGAAGGGAGATTCTTTTGATCTGAATACCTTTATCGCTTGGGGACATGGTTCTCAAAGCATTGTCCCGGATCAGCACCACCAGCATCACCTAGGAACTGGATGTCCACGCAGATTCCCAGGCCCACCCTAGACCTACTGAATCAGAAACCTGAGAAAGAGTGGACACAGCCATCTATGGCTTAACAAGTTTTCCAGGTGATTTTGATATACACTAAACTGAGACCCACTGGCTCAAAGGACAACCAAGTTTTCCTGGTGTGCGTCAGTCTACTCCTAGCTTATTTATTGCTTAACCTCTATCAATATGTTAAGGAATAGAGCCTCTGGCAAGTACACACTCCTATATACCAGCCTCCAGAGAGTAAGCTCCCTCCCTCACTGTCGCTCTTTTCCTCATTTGTTTCTGGAGTTGTAGGGCCCTGCCTCTCAATCTTTACTAGACACACGAATCATAAGAGATCTTGTTAAAATGCAGATTCCAATTCAGCATGTCTATAGAGTGGGGCCCGAGAGTCTGCATTTCTAACAAGCTCCCTAGTGACGGTGCTGCTGGTCCAGAGACCACACAGGTATGACTGGAGAAGTGACTGGAGGGCCTGGCGGTCTAATTGTGAAATCAAGTGCGCAATGGCACAAATGACCAACGATCCTACAGGACCCGCCAGTTGGTCTGTACAAAGTGAGAGATCCAAACAGTATTACAAGAGTTTATCAGGTTGGATCTTTTTAAAAATAATTTTTCAATTAAAGTTTTTTTTTGCTGAACTGGGTCTTCACTGCTGCACGCAGGCTTTCTCTAATTGCAGTGCACAGGGCTTCTCATTGTGGTGGCTTCTCTTGTTGCAGAGCACAGACTCTAGGGCTTGCGGGCTTAGTAGATGCACGTGCTCAGTTGCTTTATGGCATGTGAGATCTTCCTGCACCAGGTGACCCCTGCACTACATGGAAGATTCCTAACCACTGGACCACGAGGGAAGCCCCAGTTTCCATCTTGAAGGGGCTTAGACAAAGATCTTTCTATTGGAGAAAAGTTGTTTGTATCTACTTTCTTCCTCTTTGTGTTCTCAGAACCCTCACGCTTTCTTCCCTCTCACCTCCTACAGAATACCTCCCTCCTTCCTTTCCCTCCCACTCCCTACAACCTTTGTTCACCTGCCCAATCTTGTCACTCTGAAGCTGGTTTCAGAGTGTTGATGCTCCCATCAATTCTCATGAACCAAAAGGCTAGAACCAGTACCAAAACCACAGAATGAGATCTAGTGGGAAAGTCACAAGGGGACTGACTGTAAGGGGAAGATGGAACTTCACCACCGAGAGAACTTTTCCAGTTGCAGAACCAGATATCCACCACTGAGTTCTGATTTCCCTGGTGTCCTCTAACCAACGAGCTATAGCCTCTCCATCCTTTAGGTTTTCTCCTTAGACTGGAAAGAAATCAAGTACGTGTTAGATATTTCCAGCAGCTTCCAGACTGGTAAAGTTTGCTTTAACCTTTGAAAATGACTTCGAAGTTTCCCCTTGAGAAAACCTGGTAGGATGCGCAGCTGGTATCTTCGCTCCTGGAGCTGGGTCCCTAGCCCAGCTGCAGCTATGTAAATTGGGGGAGGGGGAGTCACTTTGATGTCTGCTGTGAAATAATGGCAGGAGACCTGAGATGTGAAATTTAGAATAAAACTGTGATCAAGTTGGCAAAGAAGAAAACCCAGGGCTTCCTGTTTGGACAAATTCCAAGGCAGTTTCTTTCTGCCTCCTCTTCCCCGTCCATTTCTTTGGTAATAGGGGTTCTTCCTCCACTAGAATGTGCACCCCCATTTCCCAATAGTGCTTGTCACTAAGCTACAGACACTGGGTTATGCGTACAGTAGGAGCAGTATCAGCTTAAACTGAAGAAGAGTGCTGTGTTCTTATGCTCTACAAGTTAGCACAGGGCCCTCCAACAAATACAAAGAATACACTGGAGGGAATTAAAATAACACCAAGACTTACACTGATCAGAATGGCCATCATTGAAAGGCCTAGAAATAACAAATGCTGGAGAGGGTGTGGTGAAAAGGGAACCCACCTACACTGTAGGTGCCCACTGTTGGTGGGCATGTAAACTGGTGCAGCCACTATGGAGAACAGTATGGAAATACCTCAAAAAATTAAAACTAGAGATTCATGTGATCCAGCGATCCCACTCCTGGGTGTATATCCAGACAAAACTATAATTCAAAAAGACACATGCACCCCAATGTGCATCGCAGCACTATGCACAATAGCCAGGGCATGGGAGCAACCTAAATGCCCATCAGCAGAGCAGCGGGCAAAGATGTGGTGCATATGTTCAGCCACAAAAAGGAATGAACCAATGCCACTTGCAATAACAAAGATGGACCTAGAGATTATCACACTGAACGAAGTAGTCAGAAAGACAAATACCATATAATATCATATGTGGAATCTTATATGCAGAATCTAAATATGGCACAAACTCATGAAGCAGAAAGAGACACATAACATAGAAGACAGACTTGTTGCTAGGGGGTGATGTGGAAGGGATGGACTAGGAGTTTGGGATTGGTGGATACAAACTATTATATATAGAATGAATAAACAACAAGATCCTACTGTAGAGCACAAGGAACTATATCCAGTATCCTGTGATAAATCATAATGGAAAGCAGTAAGAATGTGTATATATATATTTTTACATATGTAAAATGTATGTATATGTGGAGCTTTTTTTTTCATTTTGTACAGTGAAGATTAGAGAGGAAAATTAAGTATCAATATTAGGCAGAATGAATCAACATGAAGATGTATGGGACAGACATCTGCTTGGAATGGAGGAACCAGGAACAGGGTGAGGATGGCGGTGATCTGAGCCTTGATTGATAAGGAAGAGGCAGCCTGGAGTAGGGATAAGAACATGGACCTTAGAGTGTGTTTCCAGTGGCAGGTGAGTGACTTGGGCCAGGTGTGGTCAGTGAACATCCCATTGAAACAGTATATAGCCCCACCATGAGGGTCAGAAAATAAGCACAAGGAATAGTCACCATTCTAGATATTTCAAGCAGAATAGGACTTAAAGTAGTGAGGAAAGTGGTTACAAAATTGCAGGAAGACAGGCAGGAACTTGGAACAGGGGCCACCTCTAGGCCTCAAAGCTTCTCTTGCAGCTGCCACCTCCAACTCAGATGCTGCAGAAGAGCATGCTCACATCCCAGCTACTCCAAAGCCTCAAATCTCATTCCCAGACCAGCTTCCCTGGTCACAGCACAAGCTCCCATGTGATGATCGTGTGCATCAACCAATGCCAGCCCTGCAGAGGATGGTACTTCTCCCTTCCACTTTCTAATCTCACGAGAGGACATCTCCTGAAAGAATCCTCCGTTGCACCTAGACTTAATAGCAAGGAGAGACTGGGGATCGTGAAGTGAAGTCACTCAGTCGTGTCTGACTCTTTGCGACCCTGTGGACTGTAGCCTACCAGGCTCCTCCATCCATGGGATTCTCCAGGCAAGAATACTGGAACGGGTGCCATTTCCTTCTCCAGGGAATCTTCCCGATCCAGGGATCGAACCCTGGTCTTCCGCATTGCGGGCAGATGCTTTAACCTCTGAGCCACCAGGGAAGCCCTTTAGCTTTCTGCCCATGTGACAGAAGGTGAACTGGAGACAGAGGTGGTGGACATGGATGCTAACAATATCTAGCACAACCATCGAGCGCAGTGCAGAGAATCAAGAAATGGCAGTCTGCATCAGAGGAGCAAGTCAGGGTGGGTGAAGTCGACCTAGAGACTGGTGTCAGGGTTTTGGCCGATAAGGAAAAAAATATTTTCTTTAAGCTGAAGGGAACTCCAGTGATGGAAGGGAAGGACTGTCACAAAGAACTAGCCGAGAAAGGAAACATAACTGTGTATTTCTTCTATTCAGCCAATGAAAACTAACAGTAGTTTTCCTTTCTCTCTGGCTATGATTGTGAAAATAATATCACAGCTTGCTCATTCCCTGAGGCTGAGCCCCACATCTTCCTCCTGCTTATCCACCAAAAGGCTGAAGCCAGTTTTCCATTAGCTCTCTTTCAAGTTCTATCAGCTGGGACCTTCCCCTTCCTGCTCAGCCCCCTAGGGTGATAAGCACATTTTCCAGCAGCTCTGGAGTCATAGTTGCTTACAGAGACAGTGCCAATCTAAACAAGACCAGCTGGAAGGCGCTGCCTCCAAGCTTTCCTTCCCTCCTTCCAGCTGAAACCACAGGGGCTTTTGACCCTCATGGCCAGCAGACATGAGCTGAAGCAAGACAAGTGTCATTTCTCCAGGGAGGAGTACAGAGTGATCAGAATAGACCTGGTTCTATTCTTCTAAGAACTTGGACACCTTCAAAAAAGACACAAGTGAAGTACAGGGATAAACAATAACTGAAGTGGAAGTACAGACAGAACAAGGTACTATAACATCAGAGTGCAGCCAGAATGTTTTCAACCTTCACCTCAACACATCCTCCCCCAAATCAGGCAATTTGTCTGCCTGACATATTGCTCTGTTTCCCTGTGCTAGGAAGTACTTGGAATGTAATAGGCAAGACCCTTACTGAGATGGAGGGCAATGTTGTGTTGCAGAGAAGTTGTTGTTTAGTCACTAACTCATATCCAACTCTTTGCAACCCCATTAACTACAGCATTCCACGTTTCCCTGTCCATCATCAACTCTCAGAGCTTGCTCAAATTCATATCCATCGAGTCAGTGATGCTATCCAACTATCTCTTCCTCTGTCATCCCCTTGTCCTCCTGCTCTCAATCTTTCCCAGATCAGGATCTTTTCCAATGAGCCAGCTCTTCACAGGCAGAGAAGTTAGCACTCAGCAAATAGCCTGGTACTCAGCATTTGCTCCCCTGCCTTCTGTAGCCTCTTTTGCAGTCTGGTTGGTGTCTACAATTAGTTCTGGCCAATAGGCTGTGGCCACCTGATGCGAAGAGCTGACGCATTTGAAAAGACCCTGATGCTGGGAAAGATTGAAGGCAGGAGGAGAAGGGGATGACAGAGGATGAGATGGTTGGATGGCATCACAGACTCAATGGACATGAGCTTGAGGAAACTGGGAGATGGTGAAGGACAGGGAAGCCTGGCATGCTGCAGTCCATGGGGTTGCAAAGAGTTGGACATGACTTGGCCACTCAACAACAACAAAAAAAAGCTGGGAGTAGAAAAGACATCTGTCATGTCCAAGTCAGGGCAATTAAAAGTTCTGAGCTTTCTCCATTTTTCATTTCCTTTCCTGTGGCAATCTTGGAAACCAAGTCTTGATTCCAGTGCAGAAAAAACTCTGACCCTCTGAGTCTCTGGAGACCCCTTCCAGGCTCATTGGTCTGCATCACATTTTACATGAATGAGAAATAACGTTTTATGAGATTAACTTACTGAGGTTTCACACCTTTTCTGTTATTGAAGCATAGCCTAGACTATCCTGGCTAATAGACATTGAGTCACTTATATATTAATTCAGCAGATATAACTGAGCACGCCAGTGTTTGCCACAGGGGCAAGAATAAATTTAGATATTGGCATAAAAGATAGGAAGCTCAGAATCAAATTCTAAGAGATTGTGAAATTCAACAGACATTGTCAACACTTACCTGACTCAGGTTTTATGAAAGTCTTGGGATTTCAATAGCTATTTGTATAATGGAACAGAAATAGTAATTTGAGACTGCCATATGCTTAGAGAAGACTCAAAGAGAAAAACAACTTTTTAACATATTTACATGCCTTACGTTCTACAAAGGTTGTCACATGCACTACCCTACTAGGTTCTTCTCCATAATCCTGCCAGGGTAACAGGTTAAGTACTGTTGTTCTTTTGCCATGGTTTTGGAAAATGAAGTTTAGGCACGGTGAGGGCCAGATAGCTCATTTGTGATAGAGTCTAGTCTCAAGCCAAAGTTGTCAGTTTTGAAGTCAATATTCTATACACCAAACTGCCTTCCAACAGTCTGATACTGTACTTTCCATGATGCAGAAATACAAGTGCAGAAACTGAGATGTAGGTTAAAGGGACAGGAATGAGGTCCAAAGAACCCTGGTGAATGGTTTTTATATACAAAGTCAGAATGTTAGTTCTGATTCACTGGGTAATAGAAACCATATGGATCCTAAATGGAGCATCATCACAGTTTATTTATCTCTGCTAAGCCACCTGACTCCATGACAACTATTAAGGATGTGAGCAAGAAAGACAGACCAGAAAGACATTCAGAGGTAGAGAACCAAGCCCAAAGAGACGAATAAAGGAGGCTGAGGGAGAATCTGGAAATTTTGGGGAAATATCCTGTCCCTGGGACAATTCTCAATGGCATATGTCTTAGGATGACACCCCAGCTTGTCTTACCATGAAGCAACACCTCTTTAGGCTCAGCTGCTGATAGCCACACAAATCTTGTGGTAGTGGTTTTGGTTGTTTAGTTGGTAAATCATGACTGACTTTTGTGACCCCATGGACTGTAGCCAACCAGGCGCCTCTGACCATGGGATTTCCCAGGCAAGAATAGTGGAGTCGGTTACCACTTCTTTCTCCAGGGGATTTCCCTGACCCAAGGATTGAACCAGGTCTCCTGCACTGCAGGCAGATTCTTTATGGACTGAGCCACTAGGGAAGTCCCAACTGTACATATGATTCTCACTATACGCTTGGAAGTTTTAGAAGCACATGAAAACCTTGGCATCTGCTTAGGAAAGTTTTTGCAGGTCAGCTGCAGAGGGAGGCCATGCCTCTCTCCCAGGTCCTTGGATTTCTCGTTTCTGCTGCCAAAATCAACAAATGCTAGAAGCAGCCTCTGACTATTCAACAATGTATAAGCCATGGACTGAAATGGCATTAACCTTTAGAGAATCAACCTCAGCATTAATTCTCCATTCAAATCCTACTTTTATTTCTAGGCAGAGTCTATTTTGGCAACGTTGTTTATATTCCTCTAGAAGTGTCCTCTTGCCTTATGTCATCTCATGTCTCTCAATCCTTTACATTCTAACTCAAGTGTCTCTTCTGGAAACCTCATGACCACCCTTACCCACTTTCAACCATACATTTATCCATTCAATTCACATATACTGGGCTCTTGCTTTATTGGATAAATTGTGCTAGACTCTTGGATCCCTATGGATGACTTATATTCATGGACTAGATTCAGACCATTGTGTCTGCCTCCTACTCTTTGTTTCTACAACAAATTCAAGTACTCCTATATAGGGTCTTACTGCTGACATGAGCATTTGTCTATCTTTGCACAGGTAAGTTCTTTGATGGCACTGACCGCTCATGTCTTGTGCGTTTCTGATTCCTGCAGTGTCACAGGCAAAGAAGTGGGCTACTGGATGAAAATATCTATTGATGTATATAAGTAACCCAACCAGTCCATCCTAAAGGAAATCAGTCCCAAATATTCATTGGAAGGACTGATGCTGAAGCTGAAACTCCAATATTTTGGCCACCTGATGCAAAGAACTGACTCATTTGAAAAGACTCTGATGCTGGGAAAGATTGAAGGCAAGAGAAGGAGACAACAGAGGATGAGATGGCTGGATGGCATCACCAACTCAATGGACATGAGTTTGAGTAAACTCCAGGAGTGGCGATGGACAGGGAGGCCTGGCATGCTGTAGTCCGTGGGGTCGCAAAGAGTTGGACACAACTAAGTGACTGAACTGAACTGAAGTAATTAATATTATCCAGTGTCATCTAGTTTGCAGGAGAGAGACAAGAGAGAGGAGAGTGAGGAAAGAGCAGGCATGTTTCAGTCCAGTCTGCCTAGAGCACAGATTCAGAGATTTGTTTGAACGATGAATAATACAACACAGGCATGGCCCAGCACCTGTTAATTGTTAATCTTATTAAGGAAGTTTGACAGAGAACCTCTTTCAGTTGCATAATTTACCTTATACTACTTGCTTAAGTTTACCCCTGGACATAACACTGTGAAACACATGGCATTTAAAAAAAAAAATGAATTCTCAAAGGTTGACTTGAGTTGTGTGTTTTGGGAGAACAGTCAAGATCAGCAACTACCTGTGTATCTGATATGGGGAATTACCCGGGCTGGGAAGAACCAATGGACACATACTACCTAGGTGTTCAGATCACCTTCCTTTCAGATAATGTGTGTTGCAGAACTTATTTACATTCTTTTACAAGTGGTTGACCAGTTTTCCCAGCACCACTTGTTAAAGAGATTGTCTTTGATCCACTGTATATTCTTGCCTCTTTTGTCAAAGATAAGCTGTCCATAGGTGTGTGGATTTATCTCTGGGCTTTCAATTTTGTTCCATTGATCTATATTTCTGTCTTTGTGCCAGTACCATACTGTCTTGATGACTGTGGCTTTGTAGTAAAGCCTGAAGTCAGGCAGGTTGATTCCTCCAGTTCCATTCTTCTTTCTCAAGATGGCTTTGGCTATTCGAGGTTTTTTGTATTTCCATACAAATTGTGAAATTATTTGTTCTAGCTCTGTGAAAAATACCGCTGGTATCTTGATAGGAATTGCATTGAATCTGTAGATTGCTTTGGGTAGTATACTCATTTTCACTACATTGATTCTTCTGATCCATGAACATGGTATATTTCTCCATCTATTAGTGTCTTCTTTGATTTCTTTCATCAGTCTTTTATAATTTTCTATATATAGGTCTTTAGTTTCTTTAGGTAAGTATATTCCTAAGTATTTTATTCTTTTCTTTGCAATAGTGAGTGGAATTGATTCCTCAGTTTCTTTTTCTATTTTCTCATTATTAGTGTATAGGAATGTCAGAGATTTCTATGTGTTGATTTTATATCCTGCAACTTTACTATATTCATGATTAGCTCTAGTAATTTTCTGGTGGAGTCTTTCCGGTTTTCTATGTAGAGGATCATGTCATCTGCAAACAGTGAGAGTTCAGGCCAGGAAGGAATGGCAAGACATACTTAGAGTGATGAAAGAAAATAACCTACAGCCCAGATTACTGTACCCAGCAAGGATCTCATTTAAATATGAAGGGGAAATCAAAAGCTTTACAGACAAGCAAAAGCTGAGAGAATTCAGTACCACCAAACCAGCTCTCCAACAAATGCTAAAGGATTTTTTCTAGACAGGAAACACAAAAATGGCATATAAACCTGAACCCAAAACAATAAAGTAAATGGGAACGGGATCATACTTATCAATAATTACCTTAAATGTAAATGGGTTGAATTCCCCAACCAAAAGGCAAATACTGGCTGAATGGATACAAAAACAAGACCCCAATATATGCTGCCTACAAGAGACCCACCTCAAAACAAGGGACACATACAGACTGAAAGTGAAGGGATGGAGAAAAATATTCCATGCAAATAGAAACCAAAAGAAAGCAGGAGTTGCAATACTCATATCTGACAAAATAAACTTTAAAACAAAGGCTGTGAAAAGAGACAAAGAAGGCCACTACATAATGATCAAAGGATCAATCCATGAAGAAGATATAACAATTGTAAATATATATGCACCCAACATAGGAACACTGCAATATGTAAGACAAATGCTAACAACTATGAAAGGGGAAATTAACAATAACACAATAATAGTGGGAGACTTTAATACTCCACTCACATATATGGCCAGATCAACTAAACAGAAAATTAACAAAGAAACACAAACTTTAAATGATATAATAGACCAGTTAGACCTAATTGATATCTATAGAACATTTCACCCCAAAACAATGAATTTCACCTTTTTCTCAAGTGCTCACGGAACCTTCTCCAAGATAGATCACATTCTGGGCCATAAAGCTAACCTTGATAAATTCAAGAAAATTGAAGTCATTCCAAGCATCTTTTCGGACCATAATGCATTAAGTTAGATCTCAATTACAGGAGAAAAACTATTAAAAATTCCAACATATGGAGGCTGAACAACACACTTCTGAATAATCAACAAATCACAGAAGAAATCAAAAAAGAAATCAAAATATGCATAGAAACGAATGATAATGAAAACACAACAACCCAAAACCTGTGGGACACTATAAAAGCAGTGCTAAGAGGAAAGTTCATAGCAATACAGGCATACCTCAAGAAACAAGAAAAAAGTCAAATAAATAACTTAACTCTACACCTAAAGCAACTAGAAAAGGAAGAAATGGAGAACCCCAGAGCTAGTAGAAGGAAAGAAATCATAAAAATTAGGGCAGAAATAAATGCAAAAGAAACAAAAGAGACCATAGCAAAAATCAACAAAGCCAAAAGCTGGTTCTTTGAAAGGATAAATAAAATTGACAAACCATTAGCCAGACTCATCAAGAAACAAAGGGAGAAAAATCAAATCAATAAAATTAGAAATGAAAAGGGAGAGATCACAACAGACAACACAGAAATACAAAGGATCATAAGAGACTACTATCAGCAATTATATGCCAATAAAATGGACAACGTGGAAGAAATGGACAAATTCTTAGAAAAGTACAACTTTCCAAAACTGAACCAGGAAGAAATAGAAAATCTCAACAGACCCATCACAAGCACGGAAATTGAAACTGTAATCAGAAACCTTCCAGCAAACAAAAGCCCAGGTCCAGACGGCTTCACAGCTGAATTCTACCAAAAATTTCGAGAAGAGCTAACACCTATCCTACTCAAACTCTTTCAGAAAATTGCAGAGGAAGGTAAACTTCCAAACTCATTCTATGAGGCCACCATCACCCTAATACCAAAACCTGACAAAGACGCCACAAAAAAAGAAAACTACAGGCCAATATCACTGATGAACATAGATGCAAAAATCCTTAACAAAATTCTAGCAATCAGAATCCAACAACACATTAAAAAGATCATACACCATGACCAAGTGGGCTTTATCCCAGGGATGCAAGGATTCTTCAAATCTGCAAATCAATCAATGTAATTCACCACATTAACAAATTGAGAAATAAAAGCCATATGATTATCTCAATAGATGCAGAGAAGGCCTTTGACAAAATTCAACATCCATTTATGATAAAAACTCTCCAGAAAGCAGGAATAGAAAGGAACATACCTCAACATAATAAAAGCTATATATGACAAACCCACAGCAAATATTATCCTCAATGGTGAAAAATTGAAAGCATTTCCCCTAAAGTCAGGAACAAGACAAGGGTGCCCACTTTCACCACTACTATTCAACATAGTTCTGGAAGTTTTGGCCACAGCAATCAGAGCAGAAAAAGAAAAAAAAAAAGGAATCCAGACTGGAACATATTTATTTTAAAGGGCTAAACAAATAGTAGTCACATTAAATGGAAAATGTAAACATAATAAAATGCAGTTTATGACATTTCTAAGCACTGGGGATGAAAATAATGGCTTACTGCAAAGAGAAGGCAATGGCACCCAACTCCAGTACTCTTGCCTGGAAAATCCCATGGACGCGGAGGAGCCTGGTAGGCTGCAGTCCAAGGGGTTGCTCAGAGTCAGACACGACTGAGTGACTTCACTTTCACTTTTCACCTTCACGCACTGGAGAAGGAAATGGCAACCCACTCCAGTGTTCTTGCCTGGAGAATCCCAGTGACGGTAGAGCCTGGTGGGCTGCTGTCTATGGAGTCGCACAGAGTCGGACATGACTGAAGCGACTTAGCAGCAGCAGCAGCAAAGAGAAATGCTTCTGGAAAGAGAGGAAAAAATGTTTTCTTATAATGGTAGAAGCATCAGAGTGACATTGATCTTTTGAAAAAGGATAGATACTATTTTTCAAAATTCTGAAGAGAAACTGTTTCCAAGCTAGAATTCTATATCTAGACAAATTTTCAATAAACTTATTTCATGGATTGATCAAAATTGTTTTCATACAAAGTTTCAAAAATAAAGTTCTTTTAAGGCGCTCTTTCTCTTTCAAGAAGCTATCAAAAGATGCTCTCCACAAAATGAAAAGAAAAAAGAAAGGTTCTGGGGTCCAGGGAAAAAATAGATTCGGCATGGAAAATATAAAGGAAATGGTGATGGTAATTTTTATATGGTAGGTGTAAAAATAATCTGAGCTTAGAAGATTTAGTAAGTGAAAAATAATCACACTGTATTTGGGTCTCAAGAATGAATGTATAAGATATCTATTGCTGCTGTAACAAATCACCACAATCTTATCAACTCAAAAAAACACTCATTTACTATTTTTTCAGCTCTGTAAGTAACAGTGCTTGGACTAGGTTAGGGTCCTAAGAATCTATCTAGGATCTCTCTAGGCTAAAATCAAGGTGCTGATTTGTTTGAACTCAGTCTAGAGGATGTGGGAGAGAATCAACTTCCAGGTTCTCTCATGCTGTTGATAGAATTTAGTTATATGCTGTTTGTAGAACTGAGGTGCTCACTTCCTTTTGATAGGTTCCATTCTCATCTTCTTGAGGCCACTTTTATTCCTTAGTTCCTGGCACTCTTTGTGGTCAAGCTGGTAATGATGGGTTTAGTCCTCTGCACGCTTCAAATTTCTCTGTGTTCTACTTCTGTCTCATTTTTTATGCCTTCTTTTCTGCCGTATCTCTTTGAGTAAGTAGCCTACCTTCCTTTTTTGGCTTTAACATCTCATGTAGTTCCTTGTGTTTATCTAAATAATTCAGTATTATCTCCCTGCTTTAATATCAGCTGATTAGTAACTTTGCATGTTGTCTGCAAAAACATTTCACAGCAGTAGCTATATTAGTCCTTGATTGAATAACCAAATGAAAGGATTCTTGGGGGAACATCTTTAGAATTGATTCTGCCTGCCACAGTGAATAGCAGTTGAATCATCATCATAATAATGTAAACACTGACTATTGATTTTGGTAAAATTCATATGTAACATTTTCAAGATAATTAGATAGGAAATAGTTTTACATAGATTCATCATTTGGGGGATAGGGGAAGTGCAGAAAATGTAAGGTACTCTCAAATAAGAAATTACCAAATTTAGAACACTTGGGATAGAAGTAAATCGATTATTGATAGAACTGTGGAAGTAAATACTAAGACAAATTAGCTAGTTACTCCTACTAAAGAGTAAGAGGGCTTCCCTGATAGTTTAGTTAGTAAAGAATCTGCCTGTGATGCAGGAGACCCCAGTTCAATTCCTGAGTGGGGAAGAGTTGCTGGAGAAGGGATAGGCTATCCACTCCAGTATTCTTGGGCTTCCCTTCTGGCTCTACTGGTAAAGAATTTGCCTGCAATGCAGGAAACCTGGATTCGATCCCAGGTTGGGAAGATCCACTGGAGAAGAGAAAGGCTACCCACTCCAGTATTCTGGCCTGGAGAATTTGCAAGAGGTGGATGCAACTGAGTGACTTTCACTTTCAAAAGAGTAGGCCAATAATGATGAGGGTTAATGGACAGAAGACTACTTTTATAATTATAAACCATATAAAACTATTTTAATTTTGTAAACTATTTTATTTTGTAAATTATTATGTTAATAAAAAAGCAGAGGATACATTGGAAACTGTGCTAATTCTTTTAAAAGTTACCAACCCATCTTTTTAAACCATTATATGTGAGTTTCTTTTGAAAGATTATAGGCTATATTTTATCTCTTTTCAGATATCCCATTTTGCTCATGAAAATTGGCATGTGGTAGTAAAACTGGGTGATGGTGGTCAGTTTATATGTGTACAAAATTAGCATACTCAAATAAAGACTGAAATCTTGGTTGCATTAGCTTTCTTATAAATGAGCTGTACTTTAAATTGGTTGACTGAGTTTGAGAGCACTGAGTTAATGAGCCAAAGTGATATATTTAACTAGTTTACTTAAGTAATACAATTTGCTTAAAATATATTTGAAAAGACATTTAGCACTAATTGGTCCAAAATTTAAGTCTTAGGACTGATTACTATTTTGTAAGTGTTAATAACCACTATAGCTCAATGATAAGTAGATCATGCCTCTTAAGGGAAATAAAACCCAGTCCAGGCTCTATCAGGAAACCCTTTTGTAATCATGACATTGTTTTCTAAGAGTGGTTTTGTTGTTTAGTCACTAAGCCATGTCCAACTGTTTTGTGACCCCATGGACTGTAGCCCACAAGGCTCCTCTGTCCATGGGATTTCCCAGGCAAGAAGACTGGAGTGGGTTGTCATTTCCTTCTCCTGGGGATCTTCCTGAACCAGGGATCAAACCATATCTCTTGTATTACAGGTGGGTTCTTTACCACAGAACCACCTGGGAAGACTTTTAAGAGTAGAAGATTATTATGGTAGATTTCACAAAATAAGAACTTTTATATAAAAAAAGATAAATTTACTAATTTGGGGGGCATAGTCTCTTGAGCAAGGCAATAACATTTTTTGAAAACAATTATTTTATGAGGAAACCAGAGAATTGATAATTTTCCAAGGTTATATAGCTGAAGAATATTTAGATATTTTTGAAAAGAATTGCTTTGCAAAAATATTTACATGTAATTTATCTATTTTATTTTTAAATTTTCAAAATTCTTTGAAGAATTGCATATGCTTTCTTATTGACAATTAAATCAAGCCAATCTATTCTAGAATTATCAGATATTTATTATTCATGGTTCCAAGCAAAATTTAAATTACTAGAGATACCAGAAATTTCTTCAGGTAAATTTCTGCAGTAAATATTCAATGTTTAAAATGTCTGCAGTAAATATTCAATGTTTAAAATGAGCTATTCATCATATTTAGTAAAAGAAAACAGATGCAACAATTAATTACTTGTTAAATGTGTATTGAAATAGTAACATAAAATGTAGATGAGTTCCATTGTTTGGTGTCTCAGTAATATAGAAACTATGAAAAACTCAGACTAAGCATTAATCATTCATGGGGCAATTAATTTTAATTAAGGCAAGTACAGAATCCCATATGGTTTTAGACATTATCTATTCATTGATGCAAACAATCTGAGAGGAACCATTTGGAACGTTTTGGTTGATAGCAATGGTGGACAGCCCTGGAGAGACCTGGTTAAACATCCTCTAATTTTTATCCTGCTGTGCACAGTGGGCAAGAATCCATGTTTAACAGTCTTTGGCATGATGACGTGTGTTGAGAGGAATTTATCATGTCCATTATTCTTGAAAATTCATAACACACATTGCTTTCTTTTCACACATATACTTTTCACATGTTTTTCTGATATATATTCTCTTAGCATTGCTTTGAATATGGATATATTCTTTTCCCATGCATCCATGGGTATACATATGAACTCATTTATGTAACTAATATTACCTGAATTCTAGGGTCTTATATATATATATATATATATATATATATATATATATATATGCTGTTTTGTGTGTATTATTTATTGCTGAATAACAAATTACCCCCAAAATATAGAGACTTAATCCAACTATGCTTTGTATTATGTCACATATTTTCTGTATATCAGGAATTCAAGAGTAAAGTAGCTTGCTAGTCCTGACTGGGAGATCTCTCAGGAGGCTGAAGCTAAGATGCTCACTAGGACAGTAGTCACCTTAAGGCTTAACTATGCCTGGAAGATCTTCTAGAGATGGCTCATTCACATGGTTGTTAGAAGAATACTTCTGTTTCTTACTTGAAAGTGAAAGTGCTAGTTACTCTGTCATGTCCAACTCTTTGTGGCTCCATGAACTGTATGTAGCCTACCAGTCTCTTCTGTCAATGGAATTTTCCAGGCAAGAATATTGGAGTGGGTAGCTATTCCTTTCTCTGGGGGATTTTCCCAATCCAGGGATCAAACCTGGGTCTCTTGAATGGCAGGCAGATTCTTTACCATATGAGTTACCAGGGAAGACCTGTTTCTTACTGGCATTGTCAAAAGGTCTCAGAACTTTCGGATGTAGATTTATCTGTAGTGGCTTTCTACCATGACAGTGAAAGTCACTCAGTCGTGTCTGACTCTGTGACCCTATGGACTATATAGTCCATGGAATTCTCCAGGCAAGAATACTGGAGTGAGTAGCCTTTCCACTCCAGGGGATCTTCTCAACCTAGGGATAAAACCCAGGTCTCCCACATTGCAGGTGGATTCTTACCAGCTGAGCCACAAGGGAAGCCCAAGAATACCAGTGTGGGTAGCCTATCCCTTTTTCAGCAAATCTTCCTGACTCAGGAATCAAACTGGTGTCTCCTGTATTACAGGAAGATTCTTTACCAGCTGAGTTGACTTTCTACCAGGTAGCTAGTTTTTCCTAGAGCAAGTGATCCCAAAGAACAAGGAGAAAGATGTGATACCTCTTATAACCTAGAATTGCCATGTTCACAGTAGCTTATTGACAGACCTATTCAATGTGGAAGGGATTGTATGGAGGCATGAATACCAGCAGTTAGGAATCATTGCAGGCATCTCAAGAGTATGACTCACACAATGCTGAAATGTAGGGACTTGCAGTGAGAACTTTAAGACTGAAAGTCATACATTCTTCCTCTCTCTACCAAAGCATGTATCACCAAATAACATCATATAAATGAGGAGCTTTTCACAGTAGATAAATTACTCTCAGTTAATATACCAATGTGTAACCTTCTAAACTTCATTCTGTAAGTTTGTAATGAGTAAAATGGAAAAAGCTCAATACCAAGCATACGTATCATATTAAAGAGAATGCTTTTTTAAAAAAAGTTTAGATGGTTATTTTGCAAAAGATACTGAATTTTTGGCTATACCAGCCTAAAACACATTGTTTATTAAGATTTCTGTTAATTTTGAGGTATTGTTTAGTTATTAATGGTCTTTTATTTGAAAGATACAAAAGACCATCAACTTGAAATAGCTAAACTGTTGTACAGAATAAAAACACTTGAGAAACATTTTCTGATGTGTGGAGGTGAGGTTAAAAGTACTTTAATAATAATAGCAGCTTTTTTTCTTAGTAAGTCATGTATTAATAGACTTTATGCCAGCTTGCCCTGCATATCAGTAAGCGCTGTTAGCATTGCTTTGATGCTATTACTTGGGACTTTATTATTTCTGAGACTTTAACTCTAAAATTTCATGAATGTCATTTTTTAAATATTGCAGTTAGAAAGTGTTACTTTTGAACAGTAATTGCCTTATTCTCTCAGTCTCCTGACTAAAGTGATCCTTTTATACTCAGAGAAAATAATAAAAGAAGAAAATAATCCAATGACTGTTGAAGTGTTTTGAAGCATAAAATGTAGTAGGCATTTTATTGAATGCTTTTATTCCATTAAGTTAGGTTTAGTTCTTTCAAATGCTAATATGAAAGTATACTAACTCAAAAAAATCCACAAAAAATTTAGAATTATGTAAGATAAAATTTTACAGATTAATTTCAGTAACTAGCTAGTCTAGATTACTTAGGTGAATTTTGATCAGATTTATTAGAATAGTTAAGGTAAGAATGCTGCTGCTGCTGCTGCTAAGTTGCTGCAGTCGTGTCCAACTCCTTGCAACCCCATAGATGGCAGCCCACCAGGCTCCCCATGCCTGGGATTCTCCAGGCAAGAACACTGAAGTGGGTTGCCATTTCCTCTCCAAGGCATGAAGGTGAAAAGAGAAAGTGAATTAGCTCAGTCGTGTCTGACTCTTAGCGACCCCATGGACTGCAGCCTACCAGGCTTCTCTGTCCATGTGATAATACATTTTATTTAAAAACAAAAACAAAAGTACTTGATTCTTAATTTTAAACATTTTATAATTTATGTATATTTGCATTAAAAATTACTAATGAGGGAATGACCTCTCCATTATTTTAACACATCTATTAACATTTCTTACCCAAGAACTCTGTTACTCTGTGAGTGTGAGTACTATAAATTTACTCTTCAGCTGGTATGAAACTCTAAAGATCCAAGGTTCATTTCCTTGTATCAATTCTAATGCTTATATACATGAGTACAGAAGCTTTAGCACTAATACTAGAATGTTTGTTTCATATTGTTTTTTTTTCTTTTTATTTTTAATATAGTTACCTTATAGGGCATTCTAAATTTCTGGAAAAAAAACTTACTTAGTTGAATATTCTAAATGTTATTATTTAATTATTTTAATAACAATAGCCAGAAAATAATATTAGAATTATTGATAGGCATTGTATTAATCTTCAAGCTAGGTTCCACAGTACGTGAGAACTTCTAGATGTAAAACTGGATTTAGAAAAGGCAAAAGAACCAGAGATCAAAATGCCAAACTCTGTTGGATCATAGGAAAAGCAACAGAATTCTGGAAAAACATCTACTTTTGTTTCACTGAGTACACAAAGGTCTTGACTGTGTGGATCAAAACAAACTGTGGAAAATTCTTAATGAGATGAGAATACCAAGAAAATCTTACCTGCTTCCTGAAAAACCTGCAAGCAGATCAAGAAGCAATAGTGAGAACTGGACATGGAACAATGAACTGGTTCCAAATTGGGAAAGGATTATGTCAAGAAGACTGTATATTGTCACCCCTCTTATTTAACTTATATACAGAGTACATCATGTGAGGTGTTGGTGCTGGATGAAGCTCAAGCAGGAATCAGGATTCTGGGAGAAATATCCGTAACCTCAGTTATGTAGATAATACTGCCCTGAAATAGATGAGGAAACAGTGGAAACAGTGTCAGACTTTATTTTTTGGGGTTCCAAAATCACTGCAGATGGTGACTGAAGCCATGAAATTAAAAGATGCTTACTCATTGGAAGAAAAGTTATGACCAACCTAGATAGCATATTGGGAGAAGGCAATGGCACCTCACTCCAGTATTCTTGCTTGGAAAATCCCATGGGCAGAGGAGCCTGGTGGGCTGCAGTCCATGGGGTCGCTAAGAGTCAGACACGACTGAGCTACTTCACTTTCACTTTTCACTTTCATGCATTGGAGAAGGAAATGGCAACCCACTCTAGTGTTCTTGCCTTGAGAATCCCAGGGATGGGGGAGCCTGGTGGGCTGCCGTCTATGGGGTCACACAGAGTCGGACATGACTGAAGTGACTTAGCAGCAGCAGATAGCATATTGAAAAGCAGAGACATTACTTTGCCAACAAAGGTCCATCTAGTCAAGGCTATGGTTTTTCCTGTGGTCATGTGTGGATGTGAGAGTTGGACTGTGAAGAAAGCTGAGCGCCACAGAATTGATGCTTTTGAACTGTGGTTTGGAGAAGACTCTTGAGAGTCCCCTGGACTGTAAGGAGATCTAACCAGTCCGTTCTAAAGGATATCAGCCCTGGGATTTCTTTGGAGGGAATGA
Source organism: Aepyceros melampus (assembly GCA_006408695.1). Taxonomy (NCBI): domain Eukaryota; kingdom Metazoa; phylum Chordata; class Mammalia; order Artiodactyla; family Bovidae; genus Aepyceros; species Aepyceros melampus. The sequence goes on from SJXQ01001100.1 coordinate 162,371, forward strand.
TGCTAAAGCTGAAATTCTAGTACTTTGGCCACCTCATGTGAAGAGTTGGCTCATTGGAAAAGACTGTGATGCTGGGAGGGATTGGTGGCAGGAGGAGAAGGGGATGACAGGATGAGATGGCTGGATGGCATCACCGATTCAATGGATGTGAGTTTGAGTGAACTCCTGGAGTGATGGACAGGGAGGCCTGGCATGCTGCGATTCCAGGGATCGAAAAAAGTTGGACATGACTAAGCAACTAAACTGAACTGAAAGGCAGAAATTGAAGAGGAACTAAAGGGCCTCTTGAAGAGGGTGAAAGAGGAGAGTCAAAAAGGGGGCTTACAACTTAACATTCAAAAAACGAAGACATGGCATCTGGTCCCAACACTCCATAGCAAATAGAGGGGAAACAATGGAAATGGTGACAGACTTTATTTTCTTGGGTTCCAAAATCACTGAAGATGGTGACTGCAGCTATGAAATTCAAAGACACTTGTTCCATGGAAGAAAAACTATGACAAATCTAGACAGCGTATTAAAAAGCAAAGATATCACTTTGCAGACAAAGATCCACATAGTCAAAGCTATGGTTTTTCAGTAGTCATGTACAGATGTGAGAAAGTGAAAGTGAAAGACACTCAGTTGTGTCTGACTCTTTGCAACCCCATGGACTATACAGTCCATGGAATTCTCCAGGCCAGAATACAGAAGTGAGTGGGTAGCCATTTTGTTCTCTAGAGGATCTTCCCTACCAATGGATCAAACCGAGGTTTCCCACATTCAAGGTAGATTCTCTACTACCTGAGCCACAAGAAAAGTCCGCACATGTGAGAGCTGGACTGTAAAGAAGGCTGAGCACTGAAGGATTGATGTTTTTGAACTGTAGTGTTGGAGAAGACTCTTGAGAGTCCCTTGGACAGAAAGGAGATCAAAACTAGTCAATACAAAGGAAGTCAACCTTGAATATTCATTGGAATGACTGATGCTGATGCTAAAGTTCCAATGATTTGGCCACCTGATGCAAAGAGCCAACTTATTGGCAAAGATCAGGATGCTGGGAAAGACTGAAAGCAGGAGGAGAAAGGGGCAAGAGAAGATGAGATGGTTGGATGGCATCACCGACTCGATGGGCATAAGTTTGAGCAAGATCTGTGAGTTGGTGACAGACAGGGAAGCCTGGTGTGCTGCAATCCATGGGGCTGCAAATAGTTGGACATGACTGAGTGACTGAACTGAACTGAACTGATATTAATATTGTTTGTGTGTATATGAGAAAACCAAATTTTTAAATACAGAATTAAGTTTCAGATCAGTTAAGTTCAGTTGCTCAGTCGTGTCCGACTCTTTCTGACCCCAGGAATCACAGCACGCCAGGCCTCCCTGTCCATCACCAACTCCCGGAGTTCACCCAGACTCATATCCATTGAGTCAGTGGTACCATCCAGCCATCTCATCCACTGTTGTCCCCTTCTCCTCCTGCCCCCAATCCCACCCAGCATCAGAGTCTTTTCCAATACGTCAATGCTTTGCATGAGATGGCCAAATATTGGAGTTTCAGCTTTAGCATCATTCCTTCCAAAGAAATCCCAGGGTTGATCTCATTCAGAATGGACTGGTTGGATCTCCTTGCAGTCCAAGGGACTCTCAAGAGTCTTCTCCAACACCACAGTTCAAAAGCATCAATTCTTCAGCACTCAGCTTTCTTTAGAGTCCAACTCTCACATCCATACATGACCACTGGTAAAACCATAGCCTTGACTAGACAGACCTTTGTTGGCAAAATAATATCTCTGCTTTTCAATATGCTATCTAGATTGGTCATAACTTTCCTTCCAAGGAGTAAGTGTCTTTTAAAATCATAGCTGCAATCACCATCTGCAGCGATTTTGGAACCTCAGAAAATAAAGTCTGACACTGTTTCCAATGTTCCCCATCTATCTGCAATGAAGTGATGGGACCAGATGCCAGATCTTCGTTTTCTGAATGTTGAGCTTTAAGCCAACTTTTCCACTCTCCTCTTTCACTTTCATCAACAGGCTTTTTAGTTCCTCTTCACTTTCTTCCATAAGGGTGGTGTCATCTGCATATCTGAGGTTATTGATATTTCTCCCAGCAATCTTGATTCCAGCTTGTGTTTCTTCCAGGCCAGCATTTCTCATGATGTACTCTGCATATAAGTTAAATAAGCAGGGTGACAATATACAGCCCTGACGTACTCCTTTTCCTATTTGGAACCAGTCTATTGTTCCATGTCCAGTTCTAACTGTTGCTTCTTAACCTGCATATAAGTTTCTCAAGTTTCAGTACTAGAATGAAATTTTTACCACAATAATTGTGAAATTACTGTGACATCATCAACTTAACAGACATTAGTTTAAGCAAACTCGGGCAGATAGTAAAGGACAGGGAAGCCTGGAAAGCAGCAGTTCATGGGGTCATAAAGAGTTAGACACAACTGAGGGATTGAATAATCACAATTGTAATTTAAAGTAATTAGTTAATTCAATTTAAACTTTTGAGCATACAGAATATAACTGGGAATAAACAAAGTGGCTATGGTTTATTGTGTACCATAAGCTAATTATATTAATCATTTTCTTTGAAACAATAAACTCCAGGAGCATAGAACAGTGAGTTTTCTTAACTATACCTCTCCAAGTTTCCAACAACTTCATGCAGGTAACTTTAAAATAAATCATCAATCTGAAATTCAGCTGCAGAACTTAAAACAATGTTGCCAAGCATATAACAGAAATTTATTATCCACTTTATATATTTGAGACAATACAGTTGTGTTTGAATTTCAGAAAAATTTAAAGAAATATGTATTCATATGTATTAATTAGCTTTTATTTCTCAAATAATAGTTTTATATGCATTTTTTATTATTCTTTCCATTATGGTTTATCACAGGATATTGAATATAGTCCCTTGTACTCTATGGTAGGACTATGCTTTTTTTACCCATTCTAATGTAACATTTTGTATCACTAATCCTAAACTCCCAGTTCATTCTTCTCCCTTCCCTCTCTCCGTTGGCAACCACAGGTATGTTTTCTATGTCCTTTTCAATGTCCAGAATTTTAGAAATGTCAAATGCTAAATTTGGTCTTTTGCTGTGTTCAGGAAAAATTTAAGATTAAAGTACATTTTTTAATATATGAGATTGCAAATGATCAATAATTCACATAAAGGCAAGATACCTCAGAGTGTTATGAATTTTATTAACCTTATTTCATTTAGAATGTTGGAGTTTTAAGTATTTTATACTGCCAGAGAAGAAAATTTTATCTATATTTATGCCTGATTTATCAAAAAAAAATTAACTAACTATGCATTCTGAAGGAGATCAGCCCTGGGATTTCTTTGGAGAGAATGATGCTGAATCTGAAACTCCAGTACTTTGGCCACCTCATGCGAAGAGTTGACTCATTGGAAAAAGACTCTGATGCTGAGAGGGATTGGGAACAGGAGGAAAAAGGGATGACAGAGAATGAGATGGCTGGTTGGCATCTCTGAGTCGATAGATGAGAGTCTGAGTGAACTCCAGCAGTTGGTGATGGACAGGGAGGCCTGGCATGCTGCGATTCATGGGGTCGCAAAGAGTCAGACACGATTCAGCGACTGAACTGAACTGAACTGAATATATATATATATATACACACATGCATACATACACACATACAAACACACACACATATATTATCTTTTACATAATCAGAGAATTTCAGAATTTAGGTAATGAAGTAAATAAGCCAAATATAGAGAAGAAAAAAAGTCTACATCAAATTAAATTTTAAAACTTGTGCCTCACTTTCTGAGCCTATAATGAATTTTATTTTCAACTCATCTTAATAAAATAATATTATTCTGAAATGGGAACCTTCCTACACTGCTGGTGGGAATAAATTGGTGCCAGTGCTATGGACAATAACAATGGAGATTCCTTAAAAAAACTAAAATTAGAGTTAACATATGATCCAGCAATTCCATTCCTTGGTACTTATATAAAAGATGAAAATTCTAATTTGAGAGATACTGTGCTTAATACTCTATAATAACCAAAATAGGAAAATAATTTGAAAAACAACAGACATGTATAACTGAATCATTTTTCTGTATACCTGAAACTAATATAGCATTGTTAATCAAATATGAAAAGTTAAGTGAAAGTCTCTCATGAAGAAAGAATCATGTCTGATTATTTTCATCCTGTGGAGCCCTCCAGGCTCCTCTGCCCATGTAATTGTTCAGAGAAGAATACTGGAGTGGGTTATCATTTCTTTTTCCAGGGTGTCTTCCCAACACAGGAATTGATTAGGGTCTCCTGCACTGCAGGCAGATTTTTTAACCCTCTGAGCTCCAAACTCCAATAAAAAATAAAAATTAAAACAATTTAAAGGACAGCAAAGACACTTGCACCCCAATGATCATAGCAGCACTACAGTAGCCAAGACATAAAAGCAACCTAAATATCCATTGACACATTAATGGATAAATAAGATGCGGTATATATTCACAATAATATATTGTTGCTCAGTGGTTCTGTCCAACTCTTGGTGACCCTATGAACTGTAGCATGCCAGGCTCTTCTGTCCATGGGAATTTCCAGGCAAGAATGCTGGAATATTATTCATCCTTAAAAAGGAATGTAATAACACCATTTGAAGCTTCATGGATAGGCCTAGAGATTAGCATGTCAAGTGAAGTCAGACAGAGGAAGACAAATCACATATGATATCACTTAGATAAGGAATAAAAATGGGCTTATTTATAAATAAGTTATGAACTTATTTACAAATCTTATTTACAAATCAGAAACAGACTCACAGACATAGAAAACAAACTTATAGTTACCAAAGCAGAAATGAGGAGAGAGATAAATTAGGAATTTGGGACTAACAGATATAACCACAATATACAAAACAGATAAATATCAAGGGCCTACTGATGTTAGAGTGTGGGAATCTGAAAGCATTTTAGATTTTTGTCTGTGTTTGGTTTAGGCTCCTGGAATTAGATTATAGACAACAAAAAGTGAAAACATTCATGTTTTCCCTTGCTGCCTTAGATATTGATAATTTATAGTTTCTGATGTACAGATGTTAGAAGGAAAGATTTAGAAGAAATTACATTCAATATTGGCTTTTTGGAAGGCACAAGTCTCATAGGTCTCCTGAATTTTGTAGCATATACTTGTGATTTATTAGATAATGGAATGGCCATGTGAATCTAGGGACCTCAGAAAAGGCAAACTTTTGTGTGTAATTCCAGTTTCTCACTATGGATTGTACAAAAAAAAAAAAAAACAGAGGTGAGATGGGGCATTTGGAACTGAAAGATAGGTAGGAAAACAGTTTAATACAGGCAAAGGATCATTTATAAAATTTCCATGTTATATTTCTTGTTCTCAGTCAGGTTTGAGACAGAGCAAAGCCTCATCTATGAGTAGACTGTCAGATATATGAGATCAATTACCTATGCTAAGGTTTTCTTAGGAAAAAACCTCTTCACCATTGTACGCCAATGTCTCAAAGGGCAGTGGTTATAAAAGCCAGTGCTAGTGTTGCTCATGCAATAAGATGTTCTTATGATAAAAAAAAATGTTTTTTAATGGAAATACAAATACTTCATAGGTATGTATCTGTGGTTAATTTACTGATATACTCTAGGCCTCAGTTCTTTCATACAGAGAATAGAAAAAATACTACTGTTCTCATACAATTTGTCAAGAATTAAAGTAAGTAACTATATAAAATGACATGTTCTAAGTACTTACCCAGTATTTATTTGTCCATTTTCTTTTTTATTTTTCAGAATAAGTGATATTGTAAAACACATCACATGTATTGTATTGGTTACTCAGTCATTTCTGACTCTTTGTGACCCCATGGACTGTAGCCTGATATGCTCCTTTATCCGTGGAATTCTCCAGGCAAGAATACTGGAATAGGTAGCCTTTTGTTTCCCCAGGGGATCTCCCTGACCCATGGACCAAGGCAAATGGACTCTTTACTGTTTGAGCCACTTGGGAAGCCCAAAATATACGAGGTAGGGTCAGTGATTTCACAGGGTATTGAAGAGTCATTTGTGAATAAGTAGGGGGACATGGAACAACAGACTGGTTCCAAATAGCAAAAGGAGTACGTCAAGGCTGTATATTGTCACCCTGCTTATTTAATTTATATGCAGAGTACATCATGAGAAACTCTAGGCTGGAAGAAGCACAAGCTGGGATCAAGATTGCCAGGAGAAATATCAATAACCTCAGATATGCAGATGACACCACCCTTATGGCAGAAAGTGAAAAGGAACTAAAAAGCCTCTCGATGAAAGTTAGAGGAGAGTAAAAAAGTTGGCTTAAAGCTCAACATTCAGAAAATGAAGATTGTGGCATCTGGCCCCATCACTTCATTGCAGATAGGTGGGGAAGAGTGGAAACAGTGTCACTTTATTTTCCTGGGCTCCAAAATCACAGCAGATGGTGATTGCAGCCATGAAATTAAAAGACGCTTACTACTTGGAAGAAAAGTTATGACCAACCTAGATAGTATATTCAAAAGCAGAGACATTACTTTGTCAACAAAAGTCCATCTAGTCAAGGCTATGGTTTTTCCTGTGGTCATGTATGGATGTGAGAGTTGGACTGTGAAGAAAGCTGAGCGCTGAAGGATTGATGCTTTTGAACTGTGGTGTTGCAGAAGACTCTTGAGTGTCCCTTGGACTGCAAGGAGATCCAACCAGTCCATTCTGAAGGAGATCAACCCTGAGATTTCTTTGGAAGGAATGATGCTAAAGCTGAAACTCCAATATTTGGCCACTTCATGCGAAGAGTTGACTCATTGGAAAAGACTCTGATGCTGGGAGGGATTGGGGGCAGGAGGAGAAGGGGATGACAGAGGATGAGATGGCTAGATGGCATCACCGATTCGATGGACATGGGTTTGAGTGAACTCTGGGAGTTGGTGATGGACAGGAAGGCCTGGCGTGCTGCGATTCATAGGGTCAGAAAGAGTCAGACATGACTGAGTGACTGAACTGAACTGAACTGAGGGGGAGTTCAGCATAACTGAATTTTAAAAAAGAGAGAGAAAACAGGAGGAAAATTAGTAGAAAAAATGAATGAAAAAGAGATCATATATTGGATACAGTTGAGGGGTGACTTGTGAATTTTCAGTGTTTAGTGACTCAGTTCAGTTCATTCTCAGTTGTGTCTGACTCTTTGTGACCCCAGGACTCACAGCACGCCAAGCCTTTCAGTCCATCACCAACTCCAGGAGTTCACTCAAACTCATGTCCATCGAGTCAGTGATGCCATCCAGCCATCTCATCCTCTGTCGTCCCCTCTCCTCCTGCTCCCAATCCCTCCCAGCATCAGAGTCTTTTCCAATGAGTCAACTCTTCACATGAGATGGCCAAAATATTGAAGTTTCAGCTTTAGCATCATTCCTTCCAATGAACACCCAGGACTAATCTTCTTTAGAATGGACCAGTTGGATCTCCTTGCAGTCTCAGTTGTGTCCAACTCTCTTGTGACCCCATGGACTGTAGCCCTTCAGGCTCCTCTACCCATTAGATTTTCCAGACAAGGAAAGGAACCTGCCATTTCCTTCTCTAGGGGATCTTCCCAGGCTAGGGATTGAACACATGTTCCCTGCAAGTCTCATGTCTTGCAGGTGAATTCTTTACTGTTGAGCCCCAGGGAACCAGTACGATAGATAGATTCACCTGTAATATAAGGAACATTTGGTAGAATAATTGGAAAGCACTCTGAAATGAAAGTCAAGACCAAGTTGTGAAAAGTTCTCATGGTAAATACTTATACCAAAAATATGTTTTAAAATCTTAAAATGTTCTGTGAACAGGAAGAAAAATAATTATATTATCTCCTTTTACATTTAGCTCCAGAGAATGCTCTGGGTCTCTAAACACTGCTAGCTATCACCCTACCAGGCAAGAAGAATAGGCTCAAAACAGTTCTAAGAAATGAAAGAACAGATGTTAATTGAAAGGTATTTTTCTTCAAATAAAAGTTTTCAGATCGTAACAAGATGGTTTCTTATTTAAATAGCCCTATGATCATCAACTGTCCCAGAATTTAAATAGTAAGAACCCATCCCAAATAGTTACATGTGGCTATTTCAGCTTACATTTAAACTAATCAAATTTAAAAACCAATTCCTAAATTGCATTGGCCAGATTTCAAGCATTCGATAGCCACATATGCCTAGTGTTTACTGTATTTGAAACTTTATATAACACTTCCTTCCTTAGAGAAAATCTCACTGCATAATGCTGAATTTAGTGTAGCTAATCTTATGAGGCACTGGGAAAGGCCCAGTGCTTTTGAACTGTGGTGCTAGAAAAGACTCTTGCAAGTTCCTTGGATAGAAAGGAGATCAAACCAGTCAATCCTAAAGAAAATTAACCCTGACTGGTCATTAGAAGGACTCATGCTGACCCTGGAGCTCCAATACTTTGGCCACCTGATATGAAGAGCTGACTCATTGAAAAAAAAAAAAAAAAAAACTCATGCTGGGAAAGATTGAGGGCAGGTGAAGTTACTACAGGATGAAACAGTTGGATGGCATGATTGAGACAATGGACATGAGTTTGAGCAAATTCTGGGAGACAGTGTGGGACAGGGAAGCGTGGCATGTTGCAGTCCATGGGGTCACAAAGAGTCAGACAGGACTGAGCAACTGAACAACAACAACAAATCTTATGTAAGTATGCTCCATTATGCCCCATAGGAAATTCTTTTACCCATTTCTTTGTTCACTCATCTGTAGGATGACCAAGTTGTCCTGATTTCCCCTAGACTTTCCCTGTTTTAGCAGAGAAATGACACAAATCTTCCCAGCTCTCATCAAGGTTTACATTGGGGATTTTACAGTGATGAATTCTTAGGTATTTCCTTGTCTATGTCTGTGATGGTTTACTCTACAGTACTAGGATTGTGCATTGATTTCCTACCTTGTACCTTGATCTTTCATGTGTTTGCTACTACTTCATTTCTTCATTGTTCTATGGAAATAGAGTCTTTCTTCATGGACAGGATTGTGCTTGTTATGTAATATCATTTTCAGCCTCTTTCTATCTGGATTATAAAATGCAGACATTCATAGAAAACTTATATATTGTATTTTTGTGAATAAACTAATTGTAGATTTGACCACTTGCTGGTCTTTACCTTGAATGTTCCATGCTCATGTGCAGCTTGATTGACAACTCTTATACAGATGATTGCCTCAGTAAACCAAAGTGACTTATTCTCATGGATATTAAGGCATCAGAATTTGTTTGATTTCTCTCCATAAATGTTTTCATTTTTTTCTGGTATCAAATCAAACTAAATTTTTTTTCTATCCCATTTTGATGTAACAGAGACAAAAATGTTCTGTCACTGTAACATTTAAGTGGGTAATTGCACAATGATTCTTTTTTTTCCCACTTTGGCCACAGGTAAGAATTTTCTTTATAATAGTAGTAACACATAAGGTGTTCAAAGGTTCATAACCTATATTATTGGAGAGGAAGAAAATTTTGAGATGTCCTAAATCACCAGAAAGCAAAATGCATATTGGAATGAGATGGACAATGGCTGAGCAAAATTTGTGATATAAACTGATCATCAATAGTAGGAGCTTATATCATTTAGAATAGACTAAGTTGCAAGAAAATAAAATAGAACTACATATATTGTGACTCAATAGGATAACACTTTAATTTTGCTTTCATAACTCTCTTGGGGGATTCTAGGTCTATAAGAATTGGGGTGGGGCTACAGTTCATCATCAATTCATTTAGTCATGCAAGTAGATAGAGGTTCATCCATCTTCAATGATCTTTAAAGGTAACCATGTTTGCTCAGGTTATCTACTACTACATAAAACACTATTTCAAAACTTAAGAGTTGAAAAAAGAAACAAATAAAAACAAGTTCACAACATATCAATAGCTTCTGGATTCACCCAGTCGATTCTTCTGCTGGTTTCATCCGAACTCACTTATGTGACTGCTGCCATTTGTAGTCTCAGTTTGGTCTTCATTCACATGCCCAGTGGCTGAGATGGAAAAGCTAGGGTAGTTCAAGGCTGCCTAGAAACCCATGATGGCTGCATTCATGTGTCTGACAGCTCAATGGCATTGCTGGACCAGTTTAAGGATGGCCAGGAATTTCACTTTCTTCACACTGTCTCTCCAATAAGGCAGATGAAACTCTTTACACAGAGACAGCAGATTCCAAGAGGATAAATGTTGGAGTTAATGGGATTCCTAGAGGCTAAATCTTGAAATGGGACACACCATAGCAGTGATATTTTATTTATTCAAGGAACTCACATGCCCAGCAGAAGTGTTCATCCTGATGGAAAGAGTTGCAAGTAATCTGTGACCAGACTTAATACCCAAAGCAACTGTCTCTACTCTGCTAACTGAATGGAGAATGATGATGAGAAGAACATAATGAGTTTTAATGAGTAGGTCTAGAAGTGGCACTAATTATTTCTATTCATATTCTGTGGTCACAGATTCTTCCCATTATTGTCTGCATGTCACATTTGCAATGAAGATTATCAGTTTCTCCCATGGTAAGGTCAATTATATTTCTATGGATCTTAAATTTGGGTTTATTTACTGGATTATATTATGGGGCTTCCCTGTTGTCTCAGATGGTAAAGAATCTGCTTGTAATACAGGAGACCCAGGTTCAATCCCTGAGTCAGGAAGATCCCCTGGAGAAAGAAATGGCAAACCACTCCAGTATTCTTGCCTGGAGAATTCCATGGACAGAGGAACCTGGTGGGCTACAGTCCATGGAGTTTCAAAGAGCTGGATATGTCTGAGTGACTAACACTCTTCATTGGGTTATATTATATATTTTTTTTTGAACAAGGGACACAAGGAGAAACCTGAAAACCTTACTGAGCTTTGAGGTTTATCTTCTCTTGGTTCTCTTGAAAGATTCTGCTTACACTGTTATCTGAAGTCCCAGATAATCTGTTGGATTCTAAGAGAAAGGTGACTGAGAATTTCCCATTATACCAGAAGATAGCTACAAAACCTTCAGAAGGAGATTCACAGAGCAATGAGTGAACTCAGCAAAATCAAGAAAGATTCACAGTTGAGTCGTATCTAATTCATTAACTTATAGAATCATGAGTAAACAAATGGTTGTCTTAAGTAACTAAATTTAGGAGTGGTTGGTTGCATACCAAAAGCTAACTAATACATACTCTATTATTTAGAACTCAGTTCCACCTAACTACAAATGAAGCTGAAATGTGTATATTTAATTGTGTGCTATGGACAAAGAGAAACTCTCATTTAGAAAAAGTAAGCAGGCTGCCACAATGCAATGTCTTATTCATCAAATATCCATTTGTACCCTTCTTTTCATGCATGCACATAAAATGCACTCAGTCTTCTCGCCAGTTCCATCCGATTACTGCATTAATCTCAAATAAAGAAAGGCAAAGCAGACTTTTCTGGCACTAGCATGTTCTTTACATATTGCCATGATATGGTTTTTATAGTAGGAAAACGTATAAGATAAAAAATGCAGATTATCTTTCTCTGCAAATTTCCCACTTCTTATATATAATTGCAGAGCAATAAAAAATAGTATATAATAAAAAGTCTTATTTATAAAGGGAATCAAAATTATAATAGTCATTCACCATAGAAGTGACATAGTAATGCTGAGAAACTGAGAAAACATTATGTGACCCAGATTTTTTTTATACCCTGGATCTTCTCCTTATATGGAAGTTGCTTGTTCATGCTTTTATGTTGCACTGGCTCCATACTCTGGGTAGTTCTTTCTTTTCCATTATTTGCAAGATCACATTTTAAGTGGTCATTAGGGAATAATTTGTGCTAGTTTTACTCTATCTAACATGCAGGTTTTTGCAATCACAAAATTTCAAAAATCAGGCTCATGGTTTGTCTCAAAGACATCTCAGGTTTCTTATCTTTCCTTACTTTTAGTATCATATGCCAGTAATTTTCTTTGCATTTATTTCCAGGAGGAAGTTCTTAAAATCATTCTTGTATTTACCTCTTTTTCCTCTTGCCTGTTTCACTTTAACAGGAATGATTCAACTCTGACACCATATAAACAATATGACTGGATAGAAAACTTTCTAGCCTATCATTGAGGATCCAAGAACATTTATTAACTTTTCACCTTTGCAAAACTGTTAATTCCATGATTCTTATTTCCTATATCTCTGCTCTGAAACAACCAATTCTTACCTGGCTAATTTGTCTTTATTAAAATCCTACTAAATGCAACAATTGAGTCAACATACACTAAAATTTTATCTGGGTGGGTGCTATCTGATCACTTACCCTAAACTACAGAAATGGTAGACTCTGAGTTATTGAAATCATAGTTTTACAAGTGTTTTAAATCAGTGTATGCTATTTGAATTCTTTCTAGTCTTTGGTATCATGTTAATAATTGCCTGCCATAAAACAACAAAAACTTAAATATTGATTTAAATATTAATTAGTGTAAGCTAAGTAACGCCAATCAGATTCAAACTTGCATGGTGCTATGCAATAAAAATGTATTTCTTGCTTACGTAAGAATCTTGGGCAGTATCCAGATAATGAAGTGTTCTGCTTTACATATTCAGAGACTCAGGATAAAGACTGTATAATCATCTTCAACATGTGACTTCCTACTTCACCATCAGTTTCTCTGCCCATTCAGAAGAAAGAGGAAGTAGCAAGAAGAAGTTTAATGGGAAGTTTGCTTGGGCAAAAGGGAGAGAAGAGTCAGTCAACTTTTATTTTTCATTGGCAAGACCAGGAGGACATGATCACACCAAATTTCAAGAGGGCTTGAGAAGCCTAGTCAAATTGTTTGTCCACAAAGAAGAACCATGTTTGATAATTGTTAATCTCAGTTAGGTGGCTCAGATGGTAAAGAATTTGCCTACAATGCAGGAGACCTGTGTTGGATCCCTGGGTCAGAAAGATCCCCTGGAAAAGGGAAAGGCTACCCACTCCAGTATTCTTGCCTGGGAAATCCCATGAACAGAGGAGCCTGGTGCACTACAGTCCATGGGGTCAAAAAGAGACACACATAACTGAATAACTAACACTTTCACTTTTTTTCCAATCTTGTCCTTTTTAGGGAAAACATAGGTCAACTCAACAATTGTTCTTTCCATTTTCACAGCACCTATCAACTAGTTCCACCAGCCTTTTCCTGCTCTGGTGTAAGGTCATAATTGCTCAGTCTACTACTCCATTTACCACATTCTCCTCCTCCCTCTAATTTATTCCTGTGATAATTGCAATCTTGTACTTGGGGCAGTCAGCTTCTTCTGAACCCTTTTATCTTGGGTTCAGGAGATTTTGCTAATAGATTCCATCATATGAGCTTATTTATGGTTTTACAGTAATTAATTTATCTTCCTCCTTACTCTGAGGGAGTATTTGAATTGAGCTTGTTTAAGCTGAAATGATTTGGAGTAGGAAATGGCAACCCACTCCAGTGTTCTTGCCTGGAGAATCTCAGGGATGGGGGAGCTTGGTGGGCTGCCATCTATGGGGTCGCACAGAGTCAGACACAACTGAAGTGACTTAGCAGCAGCAGAAGCAACAGCAAGCTGAAATAATATCCTCACACACTGCTTTTATCCTCACTGGTAGAAGCAGTGATGCTATTCCTAAGCAGAAGACTCAGCAAATCTTTTCTACTCATAAGCTATGAATTAATGTATCTTGTAACACAGGTCATGTGCATCCTCAGACTACACTATTAGGAGTCTTACAGGACAGTTTCACACCTAGTGGAGTTTGCTGGCTACTTATTGAATCTTTTAGCAACTTCTTAGAATTAAAAAAAAAAAATTACACTAAAGAACTGTACACTGAAATCATCAGTAAAGAAAATATGTCTTTGTCAATGAATTTTTTTCTACTTGGAACTGTAAACAAAAGCAACTGAGTGAACTAATGTGGAAAGTTTCAAAGTCCAAAAACTATAGAAAGTGGGAATTTATAAAGGGATAGTTTAGGATTTCAGGAGAAGCCTAGCACCGTAAATCATTCACAATCCCCTAATGATGCTTTCTGCTTAATAATTACCAACTTTTTATGGTAAATGGGTTCATTTTGACAATGCAACCTGAATGCCATGTAGGGACAAATGCAAATTACTGGCACTTAATTCAAATTTTCTCTGAGCAGAGATTAAAATAGCAAGCTCCAGAAAATGAAGTCTGAAGGAATAGGCAAAGAACAGAAATCTAATGCTTAAAAGATATAAATTCAAATGCCTTATCTTGGCTAAAAATTACAGTTGAATACCACAGAAATTGATCAGAAATGAACAGAACAGAAACATATTCAGTTTTTCAGGTTTTATTGTCAGAGACAGCTCAGTTCAGGCTATTAGAGTATGTGATTTCTTAATTCTTAAAACAATCCTTAATCCTTAAAATTTAAACAAACAAGAATAGGCATATCAAACAGCAAGACAGAAAAAAAAAAAGCACAATGGCATGGAGATTGAGGCAGTTATTCAAAAAACTTATTTAGAAAAGGAGAATCACCGGGAATGAACTGCAATGGGCAAGGCAAATTCTTTCCCAAAACATTAAAGGCCCCAAATTTTAAAACAAACAAACAAACAAAAGACTTAAGTAGCAACTCAGAAATAGCTTGTTTTTCCATTCCTACACACAATACCTGTTATGAACCAGTGTCCATTATGTGTTTAAAAATGGGAGCTTTTATTACACTTGCCTTATACATTGTCCATATAAATATATTGGATATCCTGGGCTTAGTTTATCACTTAATGATAAGTTATCAGCTATTGGGAAACTATGGCCAGATTTTACAAAAGATCCTTCCTATCATCCAGAGATCATGGGTATGAAATTAAATCAAATAGCAGCTCAAATTTTAGATGAAGTTAAGTATATATATTTATGGTGATTTAGTTGCTAAATTCAGAGAAGGCAATGGCAAGCCACTCCAGTACTCTTGCCTGGAAAATCCCATGGATGAAGGAGCCTGGTAGGCTGCAGTCCGTGGGGTCACGAAGAGTCGGACACGACTGAGCAGCTTCACTTTCACTTTTTATTTTCATGCATTGGAGAAGGAAATGGCAAACCACTCCAGTATTCTTGCCTGGATAATAATCCCAGGGATGGTGGAGCCTGGTGGGCTGCTGTCTATGGGGTCACAGAGAGTCGGACACGACTGAAGCGACTTAGCAGCAGCAGCATTGCTAAGTTACGTCCAGCTCTTTATGACCCCTTGGACTGTAGCCTGCCAAGCTCCTCTGTCTGCAGGATTTCCTAGTCACTTCAGTCATATCCGACTCTGTGCAACCCCATAGACGGCAGCCCACCAGGCTCCTCTGTCCCTAGGATTCTCCAGGCAAGAACACTGGAGTGGGTTGCCATTTCCTTCTCCAATGCACGAAAGTGAAAAGTGAAAGTGAAAGTGAAGTCATGTCTGACTCTTAGCGACCCATGGACTGCAGCCTACCAGGCTCCTCCATCCACGGGATTTTCCAGGCAAGAGTACTGGAATGGAGTGCCACTGCCTTCTCCTAGGCAAGAATACTGGCGTACATTGCCATTTCCTTGTCCAGGATACATACTTATATCCATTGACATATGGTTAAGTCACTAATGAGAAGTATTATTTTTAATTGGGTGATTAAAGAGTCAGACTGAGATTAATATTTATTGGTTGCCTTTCTCTTAATATATAGTTCATATTTTCCAGCCATGTAGTTTTACTAAGATTAATCCTTCCCGCCATGTTCAGAAATACGACTGATGGGCATAAGCTAATTGAAATACCCCATCCCATGATTACAAACCCAATAAGATTGATGAAACTTCGGTATCGCCTTACTGCTAGATTTGACTATGTGAGTATGCAACCTTAGGAAATACTAGAAAGACACCTATCATAAGTAAGATGAGAGTTTTGCAAGAACGAATCCAAAATCAGTTGTTGAAAAGATATCCAGATGCCAATTAGAAGGACACTGGACTCACTTCCACTCACAAACACATCGAAAGTACAACTAAATGTGTAGACCGAATCCTGCTAAAAATCTACCTGGGAACTAGCAGAACAGATCTTCAACAACCAAGGCTGTAAAGAAAGATCAACATAGAATCTGAGGGATGATATGGGGAGGGAGGCGGCGGGGGGCGGGGGGGGGTTCAGGATTGGGAACACGTGTACACCCGTGGTGGATTCATGTTGATGTATGGCAAAACCAATACA
>SJXQ01001100.1:179054-249437 GCA_006408695.1 Aepyceros melampus
ACAAGACAAACAACCTAAGCAAAAGATGAGTAGAAGAATACTAATAGACATTCAAACATTTTTTTCCCAAAGAATATATACAGATGACCAATTGGCACATGAAAAGATGCTCCAACATGGTTAATTATTAGAAAAATACAAATCAAAACAATGATGATATGTCACCTCACTTCAGTCAGAATGGCTATCATCAAAATGACCACAAATAACAAGTGTTGCTGAGGATGTAGAGAGAAGGGAAGCATTGTACATCATTGGTGAGAATGTAAATGGTTCAGGCAGTATGGAAAACAGTATGAAGCTTGCTCAAAAACCTAAAAATAGAATAATCATATGATCCAGTAATTTCACTATTTCACTCCTGGATATATATTCAGAAAAAACAAAAACACTGATTTGAAAAGATTCATGCACACCATTGTTCATAACAGCACAATCTACTTATAGCAGGTAAGATATGGAGGCAATTTAGGTGTTTATCAACAGATGAATGAATAAAGATTTTATATATATATATATATATATATATATATGAAGGAAATTTTGCCATTTGCAACAGCACGAATGGAATGGACCTAGAGGTCACTGTGCTTAATGTAAAAACCAAACAAAATAAAACACTATGTTTCCACTTATATGTGGAATCTAGAATATAAAGCAAATTAATGAAAGCAAAAGCAGAAGCACACATAGAGAACAAACTAACGGTTGCCAGTTGGTAGAGGGGTGTAGAGAGGGAAAATCTAGGGCAAGAGGATTAAGAGGTACAAACTACTAGTAAATACATTAGTGAGTGAAGTGAAGTTGCTCAGTAGTGTCCGACTCTTTGCAACCCCATGGATTGTAGCCTACCAGGCTCCTCCATCCATGGGATTCTCCAAGCAAGAATACTGGAGTGGATTGTCATTTCCTTCTCCAGGGGATCTTCCCAACCCAGGGATCGAACCCCGGTCTCCCACACTGGAGGCAGATGCTTTAATCTCTGAGCCACCAGGGAACTACATTACACCAGGGAAGTAAATACATTATGAGGATGTAATATTCACCACAGGATTACAATACTTTATAAAAACTTTATTTTATTTTTTAATTAATTAATTTATTTAATTTACTTTACAGTATTGTATTGGTTTTGCCATACATTGACTTGAATCCACCATGAGTATACATGTGTTCCCCATCCTGAACCCTCCTCCCACCTCCCTCCCCATCCCATCCCTCTGAGTCATCCAAGTGCACCAGCCCTGAGCACCCTGTATCATGCATCAAACCTGGACTGGTGATTCATTTCACATATGATAATTTGCATGTGTCAATGCCATTCTTTTATATCATCCCACTCTTGCCCTCTCCCATAGAGTCCAAAAGACTATTCAATACATCTGTGTCTCTTTTGCTGTCTCACATACGGATTTATCGTTGCCATCTTTCTAAATTCCATATATATGCATTAGTATACTGTATTGGTGTTTTTCTTTCTGGCTTACTTCACTCTGTATAATAGGCTCCAGTTCCATCCACCTCATTAGAACTGGTTCAAATGTATTATTTTAATGACTGAGTAATACTCCATTGTGTATATTTACCACAGCTTTCTTATTCATTCATCTGCTGATGGACATCTAGGTTGCTTCCATGTCCTGGCTATTATAAAGGGTGATGCAATGAACATTAGGGTACATTTGTCTCTTTCAATTCTAGTTTCCTCAGTGTGTATGCCCAGCAGTGGGATTGCTGGGTCATAACGCAGTTCTATTTCCAGATTTTTAAGGAATCTCTACACTGTTCTCCATACTGGCTGTACTAGTTTGCATTACTACCAACAGTGTATGAGGGTTCCCTTTTCTCCACACCCTCTCCAGCATTTATTGCTTGTAGACTTTTGGATAGCAGCCAATCTGACTGATATGAAATGGTGCCTCATTGTGGGTTTGATTTGCATTTCCCTGATAATGAGTGATGTTGAGCACCTTTACATGTATTTGTTAGCCATCTGTATGTCTTCTTTGGAGAAATATCTGTTTAGTTCTTTGGCCCACTTTTTAATTGGGTCAGTTATTTTTCTGGAATTGGCTGCAGGAGTTGCTTGTATATTTTTGAGATTAATTCTTTGTCCATTGCTTCATTTGCTATTATTTTCTCCCATTCAGAAGGCTGTCTTTTCACCTTGCTTATAGTTTCCTTTGTTGTGTAGAAGCTTTTATTTTAATTGGGCTCCATTTGTTTATTTTTGCTTTTATTGCCAATATTATGGGAGGTGGGTCATGGAGGATCCTGCTGTGGTTTATGTTGGAGAGTGTTTTGCCTATGTTCTCCTCTAGGAGTTTAATAGTTTCTGGCTTTATCTTTAGATCTTTAATCCATTTTGAGTTTATTTTTGTGTATGGTGTTAGAAAGTGTTCTAGTTTCATTCTTTTACAAGTGGTTGACCAGTTTTCCCAGAAACACTTGTTAAAGAGGTTATCTTTTCTCCATTGTATATTCTTGCCTCCTTTGTCAAAGATAAGGTGTCCATAGGTGTGTGGATTTATCTCTGGGCTTTCTATTTTGTTCCATTGATCTGTATTTCTGTCTTTGTGCCAATACCATACTGTCTTGAAGACTGTGGCTTTATAATATAGACCGAAGTTAGCCAGGTTGATTCCTTTACTTCCATTCTTCTTTCTCAAGATTGCTTTGGCTATTAAAGGTTTTTTGTATTTCCATACAAATTGTGAAATTATTTGTTCTAGTTATCTGAAAAATACCATTGGTAGCTTGATAGGGATTGCATTGAATCTATAGATTGCTTTGGGTAGTATAACCATTTTCACTGTATTGATTCTTCTGATCCATGAACATGGTCTATTTCTCCATCTATTTGTGTCCTCTTTGATTTATTTCACCAGTGTTTTATACTTTTCTATATATAGGTCTTTTGTTTATTTAGGTAGATGTATTCTTAAATATTTTATTCTTTTTGTTGCAATGGTGAATGGAATTGTTTCCTTAATTTATCTTTCTGTTTTCTCATTGTTATTGTATAGGAATGCAAGGGATTTCTGTGTGTTAATTTTATATCCTGCAACTTTACTATATTCATTGATTAGCTCTATAATTTTCTGGTGGAGTCTTTAGGGTTTTCTATGTAGAAGATCATGTCATCTGCAAACAGTGAGAGTTTTACTTCTTCTTTTCCAATTTGGATTCCTTTTATTTCTATTTTCTGCTCTGATTGCGGTGGCCAAATCTTCCAAAACTATGTTGAATCGTAGTGGTGTGAGTGGGCATGCTTGTCTTGTTCCTGACTTTGGGGGAAACACTTTTTAAAAGGACTACGATCTATATAAATATTGAATCAATATGTTTTACACTTGAAGCTAGTAAACCATTGTAAGTCAACGAAACTTCAACAATTTTTTTTTTTTAAGTTGTTGACTCAGGAACGTAGGTAGAAGTCATGCCTGATCACATTGTTTGACCTAAGTAGTAATTAAATTTTAAAATTTGTTTTATATATTGTTCCTATGATTTTAAAAAACTGATTTGAAAGTAGTTTCTGATATCCACAACCAGAAATACTTGACATGAAATAACTGATGAGAAAAGGAAAATAGTTAATTATTAGACATGAAAAAGATATATTAACATTTATATAACCAAACATACCTAAACTTTCAATTAATATTATTGATGTTGTCTATTTTCCCTGAAAAAAAAGAACCCGAATATAGATTTTGTAAATCTGTTTAAGGTTTCTCTACCTCTTGAAAAAGAGCACAATTTTGGACAACCTTATGAATTACTCCTCTAGTGATCCTATCATTTAACATTAGAAATATTAAAGTGAAAGTGAAGTTGCTCAGTCATGTCTGACTCTTTGTGACCCCATGGGCTGTACCCTACCACTCACTCTCCTCCATCCATGGGATTTTCCAGGCAAGAGTACTGTTGTGGGTTGCCATTTCCTTCTCCAGAGGATCTTTCCAATCCAAGGATTGAACCTGGGTCTCTTGCATTGTAGGCAGATACTTTACCATCTGAGCCACCAGGGAAATCAGGTGCCTGAAGAATATTTGTGACAAAAGGAAGAACAGGAGAGAAACTAAGATTTAGTGACAGCTTCCAGTTACCATGAGTATGTTTGTTAGTTTATTTCTCACACTTAATTTCTGCTAATCTTCACTATAGCTCTCCAAGTAGGTGTGAAGATTTTCTTTGTTTGCATGTATTCAACAAATAGCTGAGCCTTTATTTGTGTCACATATTGTTAAGGATATGTAGCTGGGTACACAAAACTTACAGTCCCTGCCTTTTGCATATTAAACTTCAGATGGCTAACTGCCTTGCCCTGGAGATTGGAAAATAGAGTGTCCTTCCCTACACCCTTTTCCAAATAGAGGTAGGAGAATCCTGTGGGCAGAGAAACCTGGTGGGCTACAGTCCATAGGGTTGGAACACAAAGGGTCAGACACAACTGAAGCGATTAAGCATGCACACGTGTAGAGTTAGTAATTATAGAGCTGAGATTTAAAGCCAGATATCAATAACTCCAAAGCTAAACATATTTTTACTCCCCTTAAGTTTCCCAAAGGAAACAATGAAGAATACTGAGGTTCAGTCTACTGTATGAACCCCAGAAGTTCAGGGGACTGATCTTAACACTACAAGGACTAATGCATAAGCTTTAAGTGTATAGACTTCAAAAGCAGAGATAATTTATGAAAATTAAATTCACACAACTATCCAAAAATGACTCACAGCTTTTACTTTTTAACCTAATAATTGAAAGAGAGTTCAGGCAAGAATCCTAAATATTGACATTTTTACCTACTGTATAAATTCATTCTGAAATGTAGCTGCATATATATTTATGTGTGGTAATTAGTTATTCTCTCAGGAATAACATGAGTGATGAACATTGCAATTGAACTTCATTTACATTTTCATATAATAAGTTCACTAATATCCCCCAGTGACAGATATGCTGTTATAAATATATTTACAGGTAAATTAATTATTCAAATAGTTCAAATAGGCATTGAGATGTTAGAGAAAAAAATTTTTTAAATTGATGAACTTTTAAATTTTTGGAGCTTTTATTTTTGTTTTTGGATATTTGATAAACAGGGGAATATTATTAATATTATGCTATATATAATGCCACTGACTCAGCAATGCCTAGGCAATGAAGAACTTCTTATATTTGTATTTTCAATTTAATTACATCTTCAATCTAGTAAGAAGTGAAAACCAAAAACTAAAGGTTATCACCTCTGATGTACCTTAGGAATTTGTTCTAAAAAGCTTACCAAAAGTAAGTAATAACAAATTGTTTCTGTCCTGTATTCTTTCAAGTGGGGTTTCCCAGGTGGCGCTAATGGTAAAGAAATCTCTTGCCAGTACAGGAGATATAAGAGATGCGGGTTCCATCCCTGGCTCAGAAGATACCGTGGAGGAGGGCACAGGCAACCCACTCCAGTATCTTGCCTGGAGAATCCCATGGACAGAGGAGTCTGGCGGGCTGCAGTCCAGTGAGTTGCAGAGTTGGATGTGACTGACGTAACTTGTCACACACACACATTCTTTCACCTATGATAAATACAATCCAGTATTTTAATATCAAGATTTTATTTTACTTGAGTCAAATCTAATTTTCTTAAATTTTATGAATTTAATCAGTTCTCTTATAAAGGAGAAAATCAATTTAAGGAAATAGAATTTAGAATTCAGACAATATATTGAGAAACTTGTGTAGATTAATAACTAATTCTATAAATATATTTGCTTATGTGGAAAGCTGCTCATGGGTCATACACATGTTTATTTAACTTTTGGATAACATAAACTTTCTTGCATAAATTTAGCTTGAAGTAGAAATTCTCAGTGAACTGACATTTAAATATGAACTGGCAGTATAAGGTGTTTATTAAGTGTCAAGATGGTCATTAAGAAAATGAATGTGCAAATCTTATGTTTGGTACTTAGTAGGTATATAATCTTAGACATGTGACAACATTTTTAAGCCTCTGTCTCCCCATGTGTTAGTGATCTTAAAGATTTGGTATTGAGAATAAAGAAGGCACATATCTGGTACAATGCCTGAGACTAAGGAACACTCAATGAGTTTATTTTCACATTTATATTGAGATTAATTTAGGTATATATTTAATTTTTTTAATGAAGTATAGTTGATATGCAATATTTTATAGCTTACAGGTGTACAGTAAGTGAGTCACAATTTTTAAAAGTCGTATTCACTAGTTTATTGGATTTATATTTTTAAGTGATTTAATTTTACTGAGATAAAGTGCAGAAAATAACAAATAATGCCTTTAAATATTTTATATTGAATTAACCCAGACAACAGAATTATTCTGTATCTCAATTCAGTAAAATAAATTATACTTTAGTTTAATAGTAAAAGAAATTTATTTCCAGTTTGATAGCTTCACATAAATTATATGAAAGCATTCTAGGGCATACAAATTACTGAAAAATGTGAGAATTTTCATAATTATAAATAAAAATTTAAGTATATTTGAACCAGAACATGCAGCTTTTTGACTGACCAGAAGTCAATGAGTAACAAATGCCCTAAAAAAAAAAGAGCTATACTTGATTTATTTTTTTTCTGTTCTAGGAACCATTATTTCTAGCTGCTTAATGCAGAACAGAGAATAGTGACTCCTTTTGCAGATGAGTGGGAAAATTTATACATCTGAAAGGTTAATATTTCCATTCTCTTGGAATCTGCCTCTGTGTAGCCCTGAGCATCCTTGTCTACATTTTCTTTACTACTCCTAGATTGCCATTGTTATCTCTGTCAAGGATGTGGAAGTAATAGAATGAAGCCTTTTCTTTTAAAACAAGAAGTAATTGCTTTCTTTTCTGTTTTAGATGTCATTCATCATGATTATAAAGGAAAAATGCAAAAATAAGGTCATTGATTTCTGCATTGAAGAACTATCAGTACCAATGATTTATATCACAGTGTTATTATTAGAAAGATGTCAAATGATATCTGTGAAATAATGCAGAATGGTTTAGTCATTTTCAATTGCCAGCTGTATGAGAGTTATGTTCTTAGGTAGCATAAAGTAGGCCACACAGATTTCCTGTTTCAGGAAAGGTTCTTTTCTAACTCCTCTAAGTCATCATGGAAAGAGAAAATAATTTTTTGAGAGGAAATAATAACAACATCTCATTAAGACACAATGCTGATTAATTCCTAGTGTCAGCTGGTGCTATTTGCCCTGTGCTTGAGTCACAGTTTCTACTAGTTGATACTCTTTCCTGTTTATTAACTTTTATCATTTATATCCATTTGGCAAGTTGTACTGTGGACTGATCTGTGATATAGTTAGGCATCTTGAATAAATATACTCACGTTAATCTCTGATGTGATAAAATGATCTGTTATATCACATTCCAATGAGACAACATGCCATTCTCAGAGAGATGTGATTCTGAGCTGGTAAAACATGAGAAATTGGCATTGGAAATAAGTAGCTCTCAGGTCAAAATCATCGAACCAATTTTTTTTTTTTTTTTTGCCACTTTTTGGCTGTAATTCTTCTTACTCCAGATGGCTTTGTTTTTTAGATGTTTGTGAAAATAATAGATAAGTATTTCCCCTTTGAAATTTTTCTTGCATCTTATCCTATAATGTACCTTGTCCAAGTTTCTAAACAGGTGAGGATAGTTAATTTGTTCTTATAAAGAGTTTGTAGTTTATTTTGTACTAAATTAAATTGTATCATCATGCTACTTCATTTAACCATAAGTTTACCATATTCATTTCTGTGGTAGTTTCTGTTGTCTTAGTCTATGGAAATGTAAAGATGAAATGATATAGTCCCAGGTTACAAAGTTTGTGCATATGAAGCCCAGTAACTATAGTATGTGTAATAATTCTGCAATGGCACTCTGCATTGGATTTAAAACACATATGGAAAAGTACAGAGATATATTTAGGTATAGAATAACCTTATTGGAGAGAAGTTAAGAGATTTAAAGGATGAAGGTGTTTGAGCATCAAGAATGTGAGAGGAGTTGGGAAGGAGAAGAGTTAGAAAAATATGAAGGACTAAATGAAATCATAAACGTGTTAATAAAGTTTTTCTTTTAACACTCAAGATTTGCATATTAATTTCATATCAAAGTCTTTATTTTAATATGGAAATGCAATTAGATATTTAAGAACTGAATTAGATCCTTTAGATGAAATCTTCAAACTTATTAATATTTGGGGGCACATTTATGACTCTAACTTTATTATTAGAAATTTATAGAAATGTGACATATATCAATTATTATGCTGGGAGTAAAAATATCCACAATACTCTAACCATGTGTGCATGAATGCTCAGTCATGTTTGACTCTTTGTGAGCTCATCGACTGTAGTCTGCCAAGCTCCTCTATTCATGGGATTTTCCAGTAAAGAATTCTCCAGCAAAGCAAAGAATACTGGAGTGGGTTGCCATTTTCAACTCTAGGGGATTTTCTTTTTTTTTTTTTGAACCTGCATCTATTGCATCTTCTGCATCTCCTGCATTGGCAGGCAGATTATTTACCACTGCACCCCCTGAGAAGCCCCAATAAGGCCATAAACATCTATAAAATGAACAGTATATTATGTATGGTCATTTATGAATGGACATAAGTTCTTGCCCTATTCCTGGTAAAATTCTTCTGAATCTCTCCATTCAGGCTGAGTCTGATTCAGCTCTACTGGTGTTCATATCCAATTTTGTAATTCTAGGTTTATATGAGATATATAATGTAAAGTTTAACAGCTGAAAGTTTTTTGGAAAACATAGCCCATGTTTTCCAAATATCAAATTTCTTGTTTATTCCAGCTGTGGGTTCATTTTCTAACAACTTTCCCCATATTCATAAAATATATAAAGAAAGGAATAAGGAACTAGGGATCTGTAGGAATTTCCTCAAAATATTTTAAGAAATTCCTAGAGATAAATTTATTAAAGTAAGAGTCTGTTCACTTGAGCAAGAAGCCCATTTACTAAACAAAAGACTTTCTACAGATTTTGTATATTCCCAGTTACTTACCAAGCTAAGACTCTGTCAAGGTTAGGTTCTGTCTTACTAGGACAGGTTTAGTGAAAGTGAAGTCTCTCAGTCGTGTCCGACTCCTTGCGACCCCGTGGACTGTAGCCCACCAGGCTCCTCTGTCCATGGGATTCTCCAGGCAAGAATACTGGAGTGGGTTGCCATTTCCTTCTCAGGGAATCTTCCCGAACCAGGGATCGAACCCAGGTGTCCCACATTGGAGGCAGACGCTTTAACCTCTGAGCCACCAAAGGTATTAATAAATCTTGCTTTATTAACATATTCCCTGATGATAATCTTGAGAGTTCAATACAAGAAATATGATGGCTGTGGTGTGGCGCATATCTGATTTGAATGATCTGTTTGACGTCTAGAGGCACTTGAAAATGTATGTGGAGAGCTCAAGAGTTGATACGATGATATAATAAGGCTTCCAATAAACCAACATCATATCATTCAGATAAAGTATGGGTTCAAGTGAAAAATTTGTAAACTAATAATGAATATATTTTTTATATCCTCCCATACCAAACTTCCGGAGAAGGCAATGGCACCCCACTCCAGTAATCTTGCCTGGAGAATCCCAGGGATGGGGGAACCTGGTGGGCTGCCGTCTATGGAGTCGCACAGAGTAGGACACGACTGAAGCGACTTAGCAGCAGCAGCATACCAAACTTCATGGATACCTTTCTACTTTGTATATGCTCTACTTTATGAAGGCCTTGCCTTGTTAAGCTCATTATCAGTTTATCAGTTCCATGATTTGGCTATTAAAAAAAAAAAAAGCATTATCTATCTATGTTTGTATAAACTCATAGCTTCTTATCTTACATGTATTAAAATACAATGCTATTACTCTTGTTTTTCATAATTAGATTGGCCCAGATGCCCAGTGAAAGCCACATTAAGCTGGCTTCTGTGTCCTTTTGATGTGACTCCAGGATTATTTGAGCACAAGCCCTGGTGACTCAGAGGTTAAAGCGTCTGCCTCCAATGCGGGAGACCTTGGTTCAATCCCTGGGTCGGGAAGATCCCCTGGAGAAGGAAATGGCAATCCACTCCAGTATTCTTGCCTGGAGAATCCCATGGACAGAGAAGCCTAGTACATTACAGTTCACGGGGTCGCAAAGAGTCGGACACGACTGAGCGACTTCACCTTCACCTTCCTTAACATCTGGTGCAGTTCAATGATAAGGTCATGTTATAGTTTTCATGGGATAACATTGGAGTTCTGTTATGTTTGGTTGGTGGTGGTATTTTTAGTGGAAAAGGGTATTTGGAAACCAAGATCAGGGTGCTAGTAGAACATACATTATTATTTAATTGATTTATGATTTAAGAGGTTGGGTACTATTCTTCTGTATATATGTAACATGATTTATAAAGCCAACCTTCTGTTAATAGGCACTTGGAGTGTCATAGTGCTCACTATTACAAACTGTGCTGCAGTAAATATTTTTGCATATATATATATATATATAGCAGTATTATTAATGTCATAATTGAGAACTAAGCTAAAAAATTTCATCAGGTGCAACATGGTATATCCTCATGTCATCTAACTTAATCTATTCTGTACTAATCTTTATCTTTCAGGGAAATTATATCTTGGCACTGTTCATAAGGCTCCCAACCCAATTTTCTAGTGTTACTAGTCCGGTTATCCTTAGTATAATTGTTCTCAAGATAAAGGGGAGACTTAAAATTTAAATGACCACAGCCTGGTGTTAACCATGTAAACCCATCCCTTAACTATGGGAGATTTTATTCTCTGGCTGAATTTTTTCTTGTTACTCTGATTGAACTTAACATCAGAGGAAATTTTTCATTTTTGGCCAAGGTCGGAGCAAGTATTATTAATTGTTCAGGTGAGAGGACCCCACCTAGTAATATCAAGAGTAGCCTGAATAGGACTGAACTTTCTTTTTTCTAAAACAAATTCCCTAAGGGCCATCCAATTAGAGCCTTGAAGTGGAAAAATCCACCAAGTAATCTAGAAATGCCCAGATACAGGTAAGTGCCCACAAACACAACAATTGGATTGATTTTTAAAACTAGCATAGGACTGTGTCCATGATAGAAAAACATTTAATTTATATGCAAAGGTCCAAGAAGACAATGGTCATAGGAATCAGGTCCAGCAGCTTGGGTAAGTTGTCTATTTCCGATGTCATCTTCTTCTCATCCTGGTGTATGTGTAGATTTCTCTGAGCATTATTTAAGGTGAGTTTGAGGTTGGTAGTACTCTCTATAGACCAGTCCTGCATAGGGGACTGTGAAAGTGGGAATTAATCCAAGAGTCAATTTTCCCTTCAATTTTACTGTGAGTGAGTAGTTAAGAGTACCTAATAAAGATCCTTCCATTCAGGTTGGACTGAGTCCTTTAAATTATGCTTTTCCTAGAACACATAATTCCATGGTTGCAGGTCATGGGGCATCTGATCTTTATCTAAAGATTAATGAGATAAGCTTCAGAAACAAAAGTGCCTTTTTAATAACTTGATGAAACTTTACATTAACATAGTATAACAGTAAGGAGCTATCCAGGAATTAGTCAGTAAATGCAGACTTCCGTTAACAAAACTTGGATTTAACATTCATTGAAAGATAATCTTTTTTTTTTTCCTCTAAAATTACCCTCATTTCTACCAAATATATCCAAATTAAGACTAATTTGTTGCAGAATAAGTCTGGTCTCAATAAACTTGCCCTGATTAATTTGGATATAATTATAATTAATCATATAAGCTTTTGCTTTACTATATATATATATTAATTAATCATATAGGCTTTTGCTTTACTATATATTTTAATTGGATTTATTTTTAATTAAAGGAAAATTGCTTCACCCTTTGGTTACTTGGTTTCTACCATACATCAACATGAATCTGTCATAGGTACACATATGTTCCCTCCCTCTTGAACTTCCTTCCCACCTCCCACTACTTCCCACTCCTCTAGGTTGTTATAGAGCCCTGGTTTGGGTTCCCTGAGTTTTACAGCAAACTCCTATTAGCTATCTCTTTTACATATGGTAAGTGTATATATTTTATCTCTCTTATATATTCAATTTTATATAGATTTCATTTTATGTCAGATATTTTATACAAATATTAGGCTACAGCTCATGGACAATTAGCATTCTCTGAACGAATTTCAAGAATTTGGCAAATGATGTGATATTTAGAATCTTTGCTTTCCCCATATGTCTATACATATAAAAATGTTTTATTAGAAGAATAGCTATAATTTTGGCTTTTGTGCTCTCTCTCTCTCTATATATATATATATATATATCTATATATATATATATCTTATATTTATAAAATAGAAGACTTATCCAGCCCTGAAACTCAATCCATCTTATAGTTATCATATTGTTCAACAGAGTTACTCTTTTTTTTAATAATTGTCATTAATCTTTATAATAGGAGGCTAATTACTTTACAATACTGTGGTGGTTTTGGCCATACATTGACATGAATCAGCCACGGGTGTTCGTGTATCCCCCCATCCCAAACATCCCTCCCACTTTCTTCCCCATCCCATCCCTCTGGGTTGTCCCAATGCACTGTCTTTGAGTGCCCTGTTTCATGCACTGAAATTGGACTGGTCATCTGCTTCACATATGGTAATATATATATTTCAATGCTATTCTTTCAAATCATCCCACCCTTGCCTTCTCCACAGAATCCAAACATCTGTTCTTTATATCTTTACATCAAAATTTGATGATTTTGAGCTATTATATTGTATGGTTTCTGAGTTTTTTAAATTTTATTCCAAAATGAACTAGTATTTTCAGGATATGGAAAATGTATTAAATTACTATTGTGGCTGTGACATATTAGCAAAAACTTGATAGCTTACAGTAACATAGATCTGGCTTTCCAGCTTTCAAAATAGGTTTCATAATACTAAAATGAAAATTTCATGAGGGCTTCATTCCTTTTTGGAGACTCTAGAAGATAATGTTTCTCTGTCTTTTATAGTTTCCAGAGATTTCCCACATTGCTTAATTCATTATCTCATTTCGTCTTCAAAGCTCATAAGGATCATTTATTGATAAGTTTTTCATCTATCACATTGAAAGTGAAAGTTGTTTAGTTGTGTCCAAATCTTTGTGACCCCATGGATGATACAGTCCATGGAATTCTCTAAGCCAGAATACTGGAGTGGGTAGCCTTTCCCTTCTCCAGGGGATCTCCCCAACCCAGGAATCAAACTCAGGTCTCCTGCATTCAAGATGGATTCTTGCCAGAGAGCCACAAGGGAAGCCCTATCATATTACTCCTACACAGACTCTTTTCAGCCATCCTCTTCTACATTTAAGGATTCTGCCATTACATTGGACCAAGCCAGATTATCTTCGATAATTTCATTATATCTGAAGAACTATGGACAGAAGTTCATAACACTGTACAGGAAGTGTTGACCAAAGCTATCCCCAGGAAAAAGAAATCCAAATGCAAAATGGTTGTCTCAGGAGACCTTACAAATAGCTGAGAAAAGGAAAAGTGAAAGGCAAAGGAGAAAAGGAAAGATATACTCATTTGAATGCAGAGTTCCAAAGAATAGCAAGGAGAGACAAGAAAGCCTTCTTAAGTGAACAATGCAAAAAAATAGAGGAAAAAACTAGGATGGGAAAGACTAGAGATCTCTTCAAGAAAATTAGAGATACTAAGGGAACATTTTTGGGCTCCAAAATCACTGCAGATGGTGACTGCAGCCATGAAATTAAAAGGCGCTTACTCCTTGGAAGAAAAGTTATGACCAACCTAGATAGTATATTCAAAAGCAGAGACATTACTTTGCCGACTAAGGTCCATCTAGTCAAGGCTATGGTTTTTCCTGTGGTCATGTATGGATGTGAGAGTTGGACTGTGAAGAAGGCTGAGCGCCGAAGAATTGATGCTTTTGAACTGTGGTGTTGGAGAAGACTCTTGAGAGTCCCTTGGATTGCAAGGAGATCCAACCAGTCCATTCTGAAGGAGATCAACCCTGGGATTTCTTTAGAAGGAATGATGCTCAAACTGAAGCTCCAGTACTTTGGCCACCTCATGCAAAGAGTTGACTCATTGGAAAAGACCCTGATGCTGGGAGGGATTGGGGGCAGGAGGAGAAAGGGACGACCGGGGATGAGATGGCTGGATGGCATCACAGACTCAATGGACGTGAGTCTGAGTGAACTCCGGGAGTTGGTGATGGACAGGGAGGCCTGGCGTGCTGCGATTCATGGGGTCGCAAAGAGTCGGACACGACTGAGCGACTGAACTGAACTGAATAAAGACCCTGATGCTGGGAGGGATTGGGGGCAGGAGGAGAAAGGGACGACCGGGGATGAGATGGCTGGATGGCATCACAGACTCAATGGACGTGAGTCTGAGTGAACTCCGGGAGTTGGTGATGGACAGGGAGGCCTGGCGTGCTGCGATTCATGGGGTCGCAAAGAGTCGGACACGACTGCGCGACTGAACTGAACTGAAGGGAACATTTCATGGAAAGGTGGGCACAATAAAAGATAGAAACAATATGGAGCAAACAGAACCAAAAGAAATTAGGAAGAGGTGGCAAGAATATACAGAAGAAGTGTACAAAAAAAGGTCTTAATGACCTAGATAACCATGATGGTTATCACCTAGAGCCGGACAAATGTGAAGTTGTCTGGAAGTCAAGTGGGCTTTAGGACGCATTACTATGAACAAAGCTAGTAGAGGTGATGGAATTCCAGCTGAGCTATTTCAAATCCTAAAAGATGATGCTGTTAAAATTCTGCACTCAATATGCTAGCAAATTTGGAAAATTCAGCAGTGGCCACAAGACTGTAAAAGGTTTTCATTCCAATCTCAAAGAAAGGCAATTGCAAAAAAAGTTAAAACTACCACATAATTGTGTTCATTTTACATGCTAGCAAGGTAATGCTCAAAACATTCAAACTAGGCTTCAAGAGTACATAAACTGAAAACTTCCATATGTAGAAGCTGACTGTAGAAAACACAGAGGAATCAGAGATCAAATTCCCAACATCTGTTGGCTCATAGGAAAAGCAAGAGAACTCCAGAAAGAAATCTACTTCTGCTGAAGTGAGTGTGCTAAAGCTTTTGACTGTGTGGATCACAACAAACTGGAAAATTCTCAAAGAGATGAGAGTACCAGACCACCTTACCTTTCTCCTAAGAAACCTGTATGCAGGTCAAGAGGCAAAAGTTAGAACCAGACATGGAAAAACAGACTGGTTCAAAATTGGAAAAAGAGTATGAGAAGGCTTTTATCACTCTGCTTATTTAACTTATGTGCAGAATACATCATTCAAAATGCAGGGCTCGATGAATCACAAGCTGGGATCAAGATTGCTGGGAGAAATATCAATAACCTCTAATATGCAGATGATACCACCTTAATGGCAGAAAGTGAAGATGAACTGAAAAGCCTCTTGATAAAGTGAAAAAGCAGAATGAAAAAGAAGGCTTAAAAATCAACATTAATAAAATCAAAAAACAAAGGAAACTAAGATCATGGCATCTGGTTCCATCACTTCATGACAAATAGATGGGGGGAAATGGAGACAGTGACAGACTATTTTCTTGGGTTCAAAAATCACTGTGGACAGTGACTGCAGCCATGAAATTAAAAGACACTTGCTCCTTGGAAGAAAAACTATGAGAAACCTAGACAGTGTATTAAACAAACAAACAACAACAACCAAAAAAAAAAAAAAAACCCACACACAGACACACCATTTTACGGCAAATGTCCATAACTCAAAACTATGTTTTTCCCAGTAGTTATGTATGGATGTGAGAAGTGGACCATAAGGAAGGCTGAAGCTGAAGAATTGATGCAATTGAACCGTGATGTTGGAGAAGACCCTTGAGAATCCCTTGAATAGTAAAGAGCTCAAGTCAACCCTGAATATTCATTGGAAAGACTGATGCTGAAGCTGAAGCTTCAATACTTTGACCAGCAGATGTGAAGAGCTGACTCTTTGGAAAAGAACCTGATTCTTAAGATTGAAGGCAGTAGGAGAAGGGGCTACAGAGAATAAGATGCTTGGTGGCATCATTGAATCAATAGACATTATTTTGAGTAAACTCCAGGAAGATAGTGAGGACAGGGAATTCTGGTGTGCTGCAGTCCATTGGTTTGCAAAAATCAGACACAACTCAGAGACTGAACATCAAATCTCCTTATGTTAATGTCATTTGGTTAGAACCCTTAAATCTCTTTGCCAAAAAAGGGATAGAATTCACAGATTCTGAAAATTCAGTTCAATTCAGTTCAGTTCAGTTGCTTAGTCATATCCTACTCTTCTCAACCCCATGGACCACAGCATGCCAGGCCTCCCTGTCCATCACTAACTCTCATAGCTTACACAAACTCATTTCCATTGAGTCAGTGATGCCATCCAACCATCTCATCCTCTGTCCTCCCCTTCTCCTCCAACCTTCAATCATACCCAACCTCAGGGTCTTTTCAAATGACTTAGCTCTTTGCATCAGGTGGCCAAAGTATTGGAGTTTCACCTTCAACATCAGTCCTATCAATGAACACCCAGGACTGATCTCCTCCAGGATGGACTGATCGGATCTCCTTGAAGCCCAAGGGACGCTCAAGAGTCTTCTCCAACACCATAGTTCAAAAGCATCAATCCTTTGGCACTCAGCTTTCTTTATAGTCCAACTCTCACATCCATACATGACTAGTGTAAAAACCATAGCCTTGATGAGATGGACCTTTCTTGGCAAAATAATGTCTCTGCTTTTCAATATGCTGTCTGGAAATTAAAACATGAATAGCTTTGGGATGCCTTTAATTCTGCCTCTAATAGAAGAAGAGCTTCCCTGATGGCTCAGAGGTTAAAGCATCTGCCTGCAGTGCGGGAGACCCAGGTTCGATCCCTGGGTTGGGAAGATCCTCTGGAGAAGGAAATGGCAACCCACTCCAGTACTCTTGCCTGGAAAATTCCATGGACTGAGGAGCCTGGTGGGCTACAGTCCATGGGGTCGCAAAGAGTCGGACACGACTGAGCGACTTCACCTTCACCTAATAGAAGAAACATAGACATCGTATTGAAAAGCAGAGATATTACTTTGCCAACAAGGTCCACATACTCAAAGCTATGTTTTTTCCAGTAACAATGTATGGATGTGAGAGTTGGACCATAAAGAAGTCTAAGCACCAAAGAATTAATGCTTTTTTTTTTTTTTTTTTTGTGGGTGGGGAGGTGGGATTGGAAACACGTGTACAGCCGTGGTGGATTCATGTTGATGTGTAGCAAAACCAATACAATATTGTAAAGTAAAAGAAAAATAATAATAATTTTAAAAACTAAAAGAATTGAAGCATTTGAACTGTGGTGTTGGAGAAGACTCTTGAGAGTCTCTTGGACTGCAAGGAGACCAAACCAGTCCATTCTAAAGGAAATAAATCCTGAATATTCATTAGAAGTACTGATGCTGAAGCTCCAATACTTTGGTCACCTGATATGAAGAGCCACCTCACTGGAAATGAGTCGAATCTGTGAAAGATTGAGAGAAAGAGGAGAAGAGGGGCACAGAGGATGAGATGGTTGGATGGCATCACTGACTCGATGGCCTTGAGTCTCAGTGAACTCCGAGAGTTGGTGATGGACAGGGAGGCCTGGCTTGCTGCGATTCATGGGATCACAAAGAGTCAGACACGACTGAGCGACTGAACTGATTATATATATATATATATATATATATATATATATATATAGTAAAATTAAATAAGTTGCACAAACATGAGTGATAATTGACTTAGGCATGTAGGGGAAGATATAATTAGTTGATTACAGAGGAAGAAAAAAATTGTGAATTCAATCAAATTGTCCCACAAAACTTCTTTAGAAGCTCAACTTTTAGACAAACCAGGCCCCAAAGAGGGCAGAGGAGGGATATCCGTTTTCAAGTAGAAAGATCAACTGAAACTAGGTATTTTTTTAAATTAATTTTTATTTTTTAGTTTGTTTTGCTCTACAGTACTGTATTCGTTTTGCTATACATTGACATGAATCAGCCACGAGTGTACATGAACTCCCAATCCCGATCTCCCCTCCCCACTCCCTCCCCACACCATGTCTCTGGATTATCCCCGTGCATCAGTCCCAAGCATCCTGCATCCTGCATCAAACCTAGACTGGTGATTCATTTCACTTATGATATCATACATGTTACACTGCCACTCTCCCAAATCATCCCACCCTCTCCCTCTTCTCCAGAGTCCAAAAAGCTGTTTTATACATTTGTGTCTCTTCTGCTGTCTTGCATACAGGTTTATCATTACCATCTTTCTAAATTCCATATATATGTGTAAGTATACTGTATTGGTGTTTTTCTTTCTGACTTCACTCTGTATAATCAGCTCCAGCTTCATCCACCTCATTAGAACTGATTCAAATGTATTTTTTTTAATGGCTGAGTAATACTCCATTGTGTATATGTACCACAGCTTTCTTATCCATTCATCTGCTGATGGACATCTAGGTTGCTTCCATGTCCTGGCTATTATAAATAGTGCTGTGATGAACATTGGGGTACACGTGTCTCTTTCAATTCTGGTTTCCTCAGTGTGTATGCCCAGCAGTGGGATTGGTGGGTCATAAGGCAGTTCTATTTGCAATTTTTTTTAAGGAATCTCCACACTGTTCTCCATAGTGGCTGTACTAATTTGCATTCCCGCCAACAGTGTAAAAGGGTTCCCTTCTCTCCACACCCTCTCCAGCATTTATTGCTTGTTAACTTTTGGATCGCAGCCATTCTGACTGGTGTGAAATGGTACCTCATTGTGGTTTTGATTTGCATTTTCTGATCATGAGTGATATTGAGCATCTTTTCATGTGTTTTTTAGCCATCTGTATGTCTTCTTTGGAGAAATGTTTATTTAGTTCTTTGGCCCATTTTTTGATTGGGTCATTTATTTTTCTGGAATTGAGCTGCATAAGCTGCTTGTCTATTTTTGAGATTAGTTGTTTGTCAGTTGCTTCATTTGCTATTATTTTCTTAACACAGTCCTTCCAATGAACATTGAGGACAATCAGGGAAAATCAACTCAGCTGTAGAAAACCGTTATCTGCTGCTTTTTTATATCATGCAACCAAACTACCACTATTATCCCTCCCCACACACTCAAGTCACTTCCTAAATCCCCAGTAACAGACCAGAGTCACATTCTTTAAAGAAAGTGAACCAGAGTGGCACAGCAGAACTTTTCCAGCAGAAGTTTAGAAAAAGGTATGGGATTGAAAGGCAGGGGATTCAGAAGAGTAAAAGTGTTAGTTGCTCAGTCGTATCTACTTCTTCATGACCCCATGGACTGTAGCCTGCCAGGCTCCTCTGTCCATGGAATTCTCCAGGCAAAAATACAGTAGTGGGTAGCCATTGTCTTCTCTAGGGGATGTTCCTGACCCACGGATTGCACCCAAGTCTTCTGTATTGCAGGCAGATTCTTTACCATCTGAGACACCTGAGCCATCAGGGAAAACCCAAGGGGATTAAGAAAGGCTGCCTATTTAAATGAAGGAAACATAACCTCTTTGCTCTTCAGTGTACTTTCAGAATGCAGCTAAATATATACCAACTTGTACACACAAACATACATACCCGCATGCACAGATAACAATGAAAGCCAGACAGAGAACTCGTCTTTAAAGCAACTGAAAGTTCCATCACCAGTGCAAATATTTGCCAAATTGCCAGCTGTACAACTGTGTCATGCCTTCCTGGAGTTGCACACATATGTGGGAATATGACTCTCAAAATAAATTAATAATTCTAGACAGGGAAGATGGTTTGCATTTTCTGTACTCTTGGGTGGTTTTGCTTAACCTTATCAAATCTGCACCTCTTGCCTGCACCACATTTATTATGAGTGTCTCATACATTGCTTCATGTTGGTTCTAAATTCCCTTTGAAAATGCTATCTGCTCAGCCATGGAAGAAAAATCTAATCATTTTCTTTACATATACATGAAAACCAATTTTATTTAGGTGTTATCTTTTGATATACACTAAGAATGTGATTTATTTTTAGTGGATTCTGTACAGGGGTAAATGTCCTCAACACAATGTCCCTGTGTTTTAGGGTCAGCAGTAAACCATGCAGAGTGGCAATGCAAATGTTATCCTATCATGTTTGTTTCAGGACTAAGAAAAAGGAAAATTACTAGATATCAATATTTTTGAGAATAACAATTACAGGGAAGAAGTCAATGGAAAAAATGTTTTGGCATGGAACACATGATTTTAATTTCATGAAATATTCATTATTTTAATTTCATGAAAATTAAAATACCCTGAACTACAAGGGGAATGGAATCTGTGCAAAGAAAGTAATCACATATGTGTAGCTAATTGTCTCACTGTTTAAACCGTATGCTGTTCTTTTTCTCCTTTCAACACATTGTCCTCTTGCAGCTACACAATTAAAAGAGTCCCAAATACTTAATACAGTAGCTAGTTCCCAAAAAGTGTCCCCAATGAAACAATCACCACTAGTGCTGCTGTTGTTGTTGTTCAATCACCAAGTCATATCTGACTCTTTGCAACCCCATGGATTGTAGCATGCCAGGCATTCCTGTTTCTCACCATCTCCTGGAGTTTGTCCAAGTTCATGTCCATTGAATTGGTGATGCCATCCAGCCATCTTATCTTCTGTCACCTCTTTCTCCTCCTGCCTTTAGTCTTTCTCAGTAACAAGGTCTTTTCCAGTGAGTCACCTATTTGTATCAGGTGGCCAAAGTATTGAAGTTTCAGCATCAGTCCTTCCAATGAATATTCAGAGTTGATTTCCTTTAGAATTTACTGGTTTGATCTTCTTGCTGCCTAAGGGACTCTCAAGAGTCTTTTCCACACCACATTTCAAAAACATCAATTATTTGGTGCCCAGCATTCTTTACAGTCCAGCTCACACATCTGTACCTGACCACAGGAAAGACTCCAAAATCACTGCAGATGCTGACTGCAGCCATGAAATGAAAAGACGCTTACTCCTTGGAAGGAAAGCTATGACCAGCCTAGACAGCATATTAAAAAGCAGAGACATTACTTTGTCAACAAAGGTCTATCTAGTCAAGGCCATGGTTTTTCCAGTAGTCATGTATGGATGTGAGATTTGGACTATGAAGAAAGCTGAATGCTGAAGAAGTGATGCTTTTGAACTGTGGTGTTGGAGAAGACTCTTGAAAGTCCCTTGGATTGCAAGGAGATCCAACCAGTCCATCCTAAAAGAGATCAGTCCTAGGTGTTCATTGAAAGGACTGATGTTGAAGCTGAAACTCCAATACTTTGACCACTTGATGCGAAGAGCTGACTTATTTGAAAAGACCCTGACGCTGGGAGGGATTGGGGGCAGGAGGAGAAGGGGGTGACAAAGGATGAGATGGTTGAATGACATCACTGACTCGATGTACATCGGTTTGAGTGAACTCCAGAAGTTGGTGATAGATAGGGAGGCCTGGCATGCTGTGGTTTGTGGGGTCGCAAAGAGTCGCACACTACTGAGTGACTGAACTGAACTGGAAAGACCATAGCCTTGACTATATGGACCTTTGTCAGCAAAGTGGTATCTTTGCTTTTTAATATACTATCTATGTTAGGGTCACAAAATTTTGTATAAGACTGAAGTGACTGAGCACACACACATGCTGTTTGTTACAGCTTTCCTGCCAAGAAGCAATCCTCTTCTAATTTCATGGCTGAAGTCCCCATCCACTGTGATTTCAGAGTCCAAGAAGAGGAAATCTGTCACTGCGTGCACATTTTTGGTGACAGCTTTCCTAGTGGCTCATATATTAAAGAATCTGCCTGCATTGTGGGAGACCTGGGTTCAATCCCTGGGTTGAAAAGATCACGGGAGAAGGAAATGGCATCCCTTCCAGTATTCTTGCCTGGAAAATTCCATGGAGAGGAGCCTAGTAGGCTCACAGTTTCTGACACAGCTGAGAGACTAACACTTTCACACTTTCACATTCAGTTACATCACCCTCTTTCATGATGACTGTTGCATGATTCTGTGACTTATTTTAGTCTCTAGAAAGTGGTGATTAAAAACTTTGTCAGGTTTTTTGTTTTTTTTAAATCTTAAAATCCTTTTGCTTTTGTGCTGTTGGAATCTCTGAATTACCATGCAAATAGTTTAGCTGTCATACACAGAGGGGTGACATGAAGAGGCTATGATGCTGCATAGAAAGGGAGAGAGAACCAGCTGCCTAGTGTTCAAGTGGCCCAAAGGAGCCTCCAGATGACTCCAGCTTCAGCTGCCACCCGACTGAGTCAATAAGAGACTCACTCAGTGAACCCTTCCAAGTTCAGTCAGCCATTGCACTTTGAGACAGTCTCAATACATAACTGTCATAAATCCAAAACTCATATTTGCCCTCTTAGGATCTTAAAATCTTCCAAATTACTTTATAACAAATATACCTTTACAATTTAAACAATCCTTTTCATAATTTTATCAAATTACCAAAGATTTTTAATACAATTATGCTACATTCACTAATGTATATGTGGGACACTTAATTAACCACTCAATTTCCTTCTCTCTGTAATAGTGTTCATTTTAACTGTTTTTGGCATAAACAACAAGCGTGTCTAATTTAGACACTATGTGGATTAAAAAAATAGAAAGAGGAAAGGCAGGGAACATTTGATTTTGACATGGTTATCTTTACTTTTTCCCATGCTTCTTCTTGCAATTATAGACAGAAATGAATTATTATTTGATTTATGTGCAGGATAAGCCCAGATTAAACCAGACTCAACATTGTGACTTGATTCCCATCATCTCATAGGAACAAACTTCTTAGTATAATGTTTTCTTGTTAGAGTCAATTCTCGATTTCCATCCAAACTAGCAAATATTTATTGAGAATTTATATATGTTTGCCCAAATTGTATTCAAAAGGAAATTCAAATGTGAGTATTGCATCATATATACCCACAAAAATTTCAATACTTAGCTTAATATTTCCTAAACCAGCAAGCAACCATCACATGACTTTTCCACAGATTCTCAACATTCCAGACTGCCAGAGTAGATGTAGAATCTTAAATGAGGGTGGGAAAAGTTGCTTGATGATGACTTTACATGTCTTTCTTTATAACTCCTGATGTCTCAAACAGTAAAGAATACAGTAACTGGATGGGGAGACCTGGGTCCTTCAGTGTGGGAGACCTGGGTTCGATTCCTGGGTTGGGAAGATCCCCTGAGGAGGGCATGGCAACCCACACCAGTATTCTTGCCTGGAGAATCCCCATGGACAGAGGAGCCTGGTGAGCTACAGTCCATGGGCTCGCAAAGAGTCGGACATTAGTGACTAAGCACACACATAACTACTCTGGGGCTCCCAGATGGCTCAGTGGTAAACAATATGTCTGTCAATGCAGGAGATATAGGAGAAGTGAGTTTGACCCCTGGATCAGGAAGACCTCCTGGAGGAGGAAAGGGCAACAATCTTCAGTATTCTTCCCTGGAGGATCCCATGGATAGAGAAGCGTAGGGCCACAGTCCATGAGGTCACTAAGACTATGACATGACTGAGTGACTGAGCATGAATGCATAACTACTTCTGCACAGTAATTAAATGTTTCCGAGTACTACTACAGTAGATAACATGGTAGGAGCACAGTTACTGATGTTAACTGTTAATCAAGACTAATGGAAATGGATGAATACTATACTGAAGCACACGCTCTTTTACACAATGTATGTATGCTCTCCATGCTGAGTCGCTTCAGTCATGTCCAACTCTGTGTGACCCCATGGACAGCAGACCACCAGTCTCCTCTGTCCAAAGAATTCTCTAGGCAAGAATAATGGAGCAGGTTGCCATTTCCTTCTCCACTTTTACACAAAGTCACTTTAAATATTGATACGAGGATTCAAAAAAAGTTGGGTAAGGACTTCTTTTGTAGCCAGTGATTAGGACTTTACCTTTTAATGCAGAGGATGCAAGTTCAATCCCTGTTTGGGGAACTAAGATCCCACATGCCTCATGGCCAGAAAAAAATGGAATATAAAAACAGCAAAAACAATACTGTAACAAATTCAATAAAGACTTTAAAAAGAAGATGGGCAAGAGCCATAAGGCAGGACAAGTATACATTAAAATCTTTCAAGCAATTCAGATGTATGAAAAGTTGGATATAAAAGTAATATTGTACAACTCAGCTTTCATGTAGTATAGATGCTTTCTTGGCATTCGGCCTAGGGATGGATGGTAAATGGGACATGAGTCATCCCTCAATGATGTATTATTTGGCCAAACACATAAAAGTAATTGCTGAAACCTAAGACACTCTGAGTTCCCTTATTTTTCCCCATGAGAATTTTGGCAGACTCTCCAACTTATTCTGTAGTGGTCAGCACAGTTAATGACTGAAATCACTACTGGAGTCACCTTGAGTTCACAGTGCCACTCTTCCCCATGTGGCCACTTTCTTTCCTGGGTCTTCACTGAAACCCCTGCCATTGTTGTGCCATCAGCTTTTTATTTACTTGGTGGAGTTTCTCTCTACTCTGTGGTGGGAGAGAGTCTCTTCTCTTTTCCCCACTCTCCCCACAAGAAGAGCAGACCCCACCAGCTCTCGCTTTCCCTCTTTCTTGCCTAAGGAGAAATAGTTACTTTTTGTTTCTTTTCCCCTTTTCAATTTTGTGTCTGACTCTTTTGCAACCCCATGGACTGAAGCCTGCCAGGCTCCTCTGTCCATGGAATTTTTCTGGCAAGAATAGTGCAATGGATTGCCATTTCCTACTCCAGGAGATCTTCCCAACCCAGGGATTAAACCTGTATCTCTTGAGTCTTCTGCATTGGCAGGTGATTCTTTACCACTGTGCCACCCAGGAACCTTAAAGGGACTAAAATATTTCCCTTTTGAATGATGGAACAACTCCTCTCTCTGTCTCTCTAGCTCCATTTCTCTTTCTCTCTCCAACTTACCAAGGGAATTTTCCATCTGCCTCACTCCAGTTTCCTCTTGCTCTCTCACTCTCTCATCTGTTTCACATATTCAGACACATGAATATTTCTTGCATTCTCATGCACTTTGTGGCAAATATCAGGTGAGGTACATTCACATATATTAATCTCAGTTAATCCACACAATCTTGTTGAACTGTGTGAAGGATTATATTACTGAGAATCTTTAATATCAGAAATAGAGCAATTAAACATTTTATGGTATGCAGTCTGGCTCATGCTAGGGAGTATTTATTGTTGTTCAGTCACTCCTTCATGTCTAACTCTTTGGATCTCATGGACTGCAGCAAGCCAAGCTTCCCTGTCTTTCACCATCTCCTAGAGCTTCCACCCAACCATCTCATCCTGTTTTCCCTTCTCCTCCTAGGGAGTATACTATCTAGTAAGAAAGAAAAATATACAGTTTGCTTAAAATTTTAAGAGTGTGAGTGGTTCAAACCAGTGTTCTTTGGTAGTTTAGAAAAGAAGAAATCCATCTGAGAAAAGCTGTACCATAGCCATCATGACAGCTTGAGTTAAGTCTTGAAGAATTGGTAAGATGTGATAGAAAGAAGAGAGACATTGAAACGAAGTGAAATGTGGGATGAATTGAGTTGGGGATGAAGCACTCGTAAAGAGTTAGGGTAGCATAATGCAGTGGGAATAAGCTCTAGTCTTAAAAGGAAAAGATAAGATGTTAATGTTGCTGTGTCAGTAGAAGGAATAATATAACTTATTTATCAATCTGACCCTTCCTCACCTGTTATATGAAGTATAAACAATTTCATAAATACTAATTCTCTAACACTTCTTGGAGGACATTATGATCATAGCTCTACTCATTATTTTAAAATATCAGAAAATACCAGCTTTATTGAATTGTTTTTTTATCTTTGTGTGTTCTACCTAGTCTGATGAGGACAAATAATAGCTGAACTGTTAGAAATATTGTGTGAAATAGTTTCCATAAGGAGACAGCTTGTGAATCTCTTCACCTATTTCCCCCAACAAACTCATCTTCTTTATGGCCCTGCATATAGTCTCTGAGCTTCCCAGGTGGCTCAGTGAGTAAAGAATTTGCCTGCAATGCAGGAAATACAGGCAGATGCAAGTTCAATCCTGAGTCCGGAACATCCCCTGGAGGAGGGCATGACAATCCACTGCAGTATTCTTGCCTGAAGAATCTCATGGACAGAGGAGCCTGGTGGGACCTGCCTATATGGTTGCAAAGAGTTGGACATGAGTGAAGTGAATGAGCACACACACACATGCATTTAGATGACAGATGGATGGATAAATTCATTCCGTGTGCTGACTAGGGCAGCTAGCCACAGAAAAGAAACTGGAAAGCAGACCTTCAGTTTTTATGCATTCTATTATCTCTTCATCTGCTGTCTCTAAGAACCCAAACTTTAGAAAAATTTTGCTATCCCCTCACAAAAACACACACATGCTACATTCATAAAAGTGTTGTATACTTCTAAATATAAGACATAAAATAAATAAAAGGAATTGGAAAATAAATGTAGAAACAGGTGAAAATAAATGAGGAGATGCCATCCCTTTAAAATTGTGTTCAGTTCAGTTCAGTTCAGTCGCTCAGTCGTGTCCGACTATTTGTGACCCCATGAATCGCACCACGACAGGCCTCCATGTCCATCACCATCTCCCGGAGTTCACTCAGATTCACATCCATCGAGTCAGTGATGCCATCCAGCCATCTCATCCTCTGTCATCCTCTTCACCTCCTGCCCTCAATCCCTCCCAGCATCAGAGTCTTTTCCAATGAGTGAACTCTTCGCATGAGGTGGCCAAAGTACTGGAGTTTCAGCTTTAGCATCATTCCTTCCAAAGAAATCCCAGGGCTGATCTCCTTCAGAATGGACTGGTTGGATCTCCTTGCAGTCCAAGGGACTCTCAAGAGTCTTCTCCAACACCACAGTTCAAAAGCATCAATTCTTCGGCGCTCAGCCTTCTTCACAGTCCAACTCTCACATCCATACATGACTACTGGAAAAACCATGCCTTGACTAGACAGACCTTAGTTGGCAAAGTAATGTCTCTGCTTTTGAATATGCTATCTAGGTTGGTCATAACTTTTCTTCCAAGGAGTAAGCGTCTTTTAATTTCATGGCTGCAGTCACCATCTGCAGTGATTTTGGAGCCCCCAAAAATAAAGTCTGATACTGTTTCCATTTTTTCCCCATCTATTTCCCATGAAGTGATGGGACCGGATGCCATGATCTTCATTTTCTGAATGTTGAGCTTTAAGCCAACTTTTTCACTCTCCTCTTTCACTTTCATCAAGAGGCTTTTTAGTTCCTCTTCAAATCCTATTACAATATCAAGTGAACAATTAAATTTTTCTCTTTTTTCCTCAAGCTACTTTTTTAAAATTAATTTATTTTTTAATTTAAATTTATCAATTTTAATTTGAGGTTAATTGCTTTACAATATTTTATTGGTTTTGCCACACATCAACATGTATCCACCACAGGTATACAGGTGTTCCCTATCCTGAACCCCCTTCCCTCCTCCCTCTCCATACCATCCCTCTGGGTCATCTCAGTGCACCAGTATTAAGAAGATACACTTGGTTATGAAGATAAAAATCTTATCTGTAAGTGAGCTAAATCTGGCAATTATTTTTTATTTCCTGCTAAATCTTGACTTTTAGATTATTTTTGGCCAATTAGTATAACACAGATAAACTGCTGACTTTCTAGTTCTGGGCTATAAAAGATCCCTGGCTTCACCAGAGCCTCTTAAAAAATACTTCTTTATGGTAATATTTTCAAAACATTTAGGTTAATAAAGACAATCTTTGAGCCGTAGCTAATAGTATTTGAAAATAGGTTGAATGCAGAGGACTGATCAGCTGTTTTTTTTTTTTTTTCCTCTTGATATT
Source organism: Aepyceros melampus (assembly GCA_006408695.1). Lineage (NCBI taxonomy): Eukaryota > Metazoa > Chordata > Mammalia > Artiodactyla > Bovidae > Aepyceros > Aepyceros melampus. The sequence continues at coordinate 206,994 of SJXQ01001100.1, forward strand.
TTTCCTAATATTCAGTGGTGAATTTAAATCTCTGTCATATAGTTCCACTATAGTGATCATTTGGTACCTTAGCATCTTAAATAGCTGCAAGGTAATTGCATAAGGCATATTGTTTCAAAATTACTTTGAAATAAATAATATCTTGAGGAAGAATGTATTAATATGGGACCCAAGTATGCAGACCTGAATCCAAGATCATGAAAAGTTCTTAGGTGCTATCCTTATTTCTGTCATATATCAACCTTCTCTGCTGATGAAGCAGTTAGTAGGATTATGGTTCAGATTTGATCATGGGTGTTAATAAATAGAAAGTACTGTATGGGAAAGGCAGGTTAGTACAGACATAGCTGACTAGTTATCTGCTAAAGAGTTATGGGCTTTTCCTGTATTGTCTGAACAGGGTATTTATGGATCCACCATTAAACTATACTGGATATCACCAATAGGTGATCAATTTTAGAAAACAGAATCTCAGAACTATCATAAAACATTGCCCTTTCTGTTGCTTCCTGTCTAAAAGTTACACAATTGTTTGTCCTATAATAATTTTATTGTCTCTTTAGCATGGTTTATCAATGGATAACTTATTATCTGGGCTTATCACCAGCTATTTGAATTTTTGTTATCTATACTTTTCAATGGGCTTCCCAGGTGGTTCAGTGGTAAAGAATCTACCTGCCAATGCTGGAGACCCATGTTTAATGCCTGGGTTGGAAGATCCCCTTGAGAAGGAAATGGCAAGCCACTTCAGTATCCTTGCCTTGGAAATACCATGGACATAGGAATCTGGGGGGCTACAGTCAGTCCATGGGGTTGAAAAGAGTTGGACATGACTGAGCAACTAAAACAAAAACAACAACAACATACTTTCTAATACATTCTATGACTTAGGTTTATTAAAAGCTATGATTTACTTACCTAATATTTACTATAAATTTCATCTCCTAGTAAATTTTGCTTTCTTTAAACAAGATTGAAAAAAAAAGTCTTGTATTATAATCACTCCAATAATAATAATAAATGATAATAATAACTAATTTTGGTAGAAAATTATCTCAGGATGTTGGCAAATAGTACGTTTTGTAGAGGATTCAGGTCCATTTATAAATAAACTAATTTTTGTTTTGCTCAACTTTACTCTGATATATTACATTTTTGACAAGGATCATTAAAATAAATCATAGTAATTTATCTCTGGGCTTCCCAGGTGGTGCAGTGGTAAAGAATCCAACTGCCAATGCAGGAGACTCAGGTTTAATCCTTGGGTAGGGAAGATCCCCTTGAGAAGGAAATGGTAAACCACTCCAGTGTCCTTGTCTAGGAAATCCCATGGACAGAAGAATCTCACAGGCTACAGTCCATGGGGTCACAGAAGAGTTGGGCACAACTTAGAGATGAAAACAACAGCAACAAATTAATGCAACATAGCATAAGAAAGAATCTTATAATTAACTACTTTATGCTCTCTGAATATATATATATATATATATATATATATTCCAAGAAATCCTTGTCCTCAAGGTTTTCTTCATTTCCACTAAATTTTAGACAAACTTCTTTCTGACTGTAGGTCTCAGCTTCCCTCTTCTAAGAGTATTACTCTACAAAACTTGTAAATTCTTTCTTTGCCTCTTTATGTTGTAAATCTTCTTAGAAGCCTGAGGCCAGTTTTACCACCCAAGGAAGGCTTTGTCAAGGGCCATCTTGCCAGTACATCAACCGTGAATTTCCAGATGTTCAAGCTGGATTTAGAAAAGGCAGAGGAACCAGAGATCTAATGGCCAACATCCATTGGACCATTGAAAAAGCAAGAGAGTTCCAGATAAACATCTACTTCTGCTTTATTGACTATGCCAAAGCCTTTGACGGTGTGGATCACAGCAAACTGTGGAAAATTCTTCAAGAGATGAAAAATGAGGCCATCTTATCTGCCTCCTGAGAAATCTGTATGCATGTCAAGAAGCAACAGTTAGAACTGGATATGGAGCTACAGACTGGTTCCAAATTGGAAAAGGAATACATCAAGGTTGTATATTGTCACTGTGCTAATTTAGCTTTTATTCAGAGTACATCATGTGAAATGCTGGGCTGGATGAAACACAAGCTGGAATCAAAATTTCCAGAAGAAATATCAATAACTTCAGATAAACAGATGACACCACACTTATGACAGAAATTGAAAGGAACTAAAAAGCCACTTAATGAAAGTAAAAGAGGAGAATGTAAAAACTGGCTTAAGTTCAACATTCAAAAAACTAAGATCATGGCATCTGTTCCCATCACTTCATGGCAAATAGATAGAGAAACAATGGAAACAGTGGCAAACTTTATTTTGGGGGGCTCCAAAATCACTGTGGATGGTGACTACAGCCATGAAATCAAAAGATGTTTGCTACTTCTAAGAAAAGCTATGACCCCGTGCATCAGTCCCAAGCATCCTGCATCCTGCATCGAACCTAGACCGGCGATTCGTTTCACTTATGATATCATACATGTTACACTAAAAAATAAAAATTAATTAAAATTAAAAAAAAAAGAAAAGCTATGACCAACCTAGATAGTGTATTAAATAGCAGAGACATTACTTTGCCAACAAAGATCCTTCTACCAAAGCTGTGGTATTTCCAGTAGTCATGTGTGGATATAAGTGTTGGACTATAAAGAAAGCTGAGCACTGAAGAACTGATGCTTTTGAACTGTGGTGTTGGAGAAGACATTTGAGAGTCACTTGGACTTCAAGGAGATCAAACCAGTCAGTCCTAAAAGAAATCAGTCCTAAATATTCATTGGAAAGACTGATGCTGAAGCTGAAGCTCCAATACTTTGGCCACTTCATGCATAGAGGCAACTCATTGGAAAAGACCTTGATGCTGGGCAAGATTGAAGGCAGGAGTAGAAGGGGATGACAGAGGATGAAGAGGTTGGATGGCATCACAAACTCGATGGATATGAGTTTGGGCAAGCTCCAGGAGTTAGTGATGGACAAGGAAGCTTGGCGTGCTGCAGTCCATGGGGTTACAGAGTCTGACATGACTGAGTGACTGAACTGAACTGGGAGCTATCCCTCTGAAATGGAATTATCAAGGGTGATAGTGCATATAATGGTAAGTTTTTGTGTGGGTTCATGGGTGGGAACTAGGACTCAAACAGAATGAGCACTCTAAGTTGTAAAGCTGCTTCTTGTTCTGAGAGAGTTTGTGTTTCTCTCAGAAATTCTCATTAGCACACACAGAATGGCTTAAGATTTTCTCATTCCACCTATCCCAGCTGTTCAAAACTCTCCATAACAGTGATGGATCTAGAGACGGTCATAGTGAATGAAGTAAATCAGACAGAGAGGACAAATATCGTATGATATCGCTTTTATGTGGGATCTAAAAAAAATGGTAAAAGTGAATGTATATACAAAACATAACTAGAGTCATGTATAAAGAAAACAATTTTATGGTTACCAAGGAAGAAGGGGGAAAGAAATAAATTGGAAGACTGACATATATACAGTTGTTGTTGTTCAGTCGCTCGCTCAGTTGTTCAGCAAGCCAGGCTTCCCTGTCTTTCACCAACTCCCTGAGCTTGTTCAAATTCATATCCATTGAGTCAGTGATGCCATCTAACCACCTCATCCTCTGTTGTTCCCTTCTCCTCCTGCCTTCAGTCTTGCCCAACATCAGGCTCTTCTTTAATGATTGGCTCTTTGCATCAGGTGGCAAATGAATTGGAACTTCAGCTTCAGCATCAGTTCTTCTAGTGAATATTCAGGACTGATTTCCTTTAGGATTGACTGGTTGGATCTCCTTGCAATCCTAGGCACTCTCAAGAGTCTTCTCCCAACATCACAGTTCAAAAGCATCAATTCTTTTCCACTCAGCCTTTTTTATGGTTCAACTTTCATACCCATACATGATTACTGGAAAAAACATAGCTTTGACTATACAGACTTTGTTAGGAAATAATGTCTCTGCTTTTTAATATGCTCTCCAGATTTGTCATAGCTTTTCTTGCAAGGAGCAAGCGTCTTTCAATTTTGTGTCTGCAGTCACCATCTGCAGTGATTTTGGAGCCCAAGAAAATAAAGTCTGCCACTGTTTCCATTGTTTCCCCATCTGCTTGCCATGACGATATGCAACTGGATGCCATGATCATTTTTTGAATGCTGAGTTTTAAGTAAGCTTTTTCACTCTCGTCTTTCACCTTCATAAGAGCTTCTTTAATTCCTTTTTGCTTTTGTCATAAGGGTGGTGTCATCTGCATATCAGAGGTTATTGATATTTCTCTATACAATCTTGATTCCAACTTATGTTTCATCCAACCTGGCATTTCATATAATGTGCATTGCATATAATTTAAATAAGCAGGCTTACAATATACAACCTTGAGGTACTCTTTTCCAAGTTTTGAACCAGTCCATTGTTCCATGACCAGTTCTAACTGCTACTTTTTGATACACAGTACTATATATAAAATGCCTAACTAATAAGGACCTACTGAATAGCACAGACTTTATTTTCTTGGGTTCTAAAATCACTGCAGATGGTGACTGCTGTCATGAAATTAAAATACTCTTGCTCCTTGGAAGAAAAACTATGACAAATCTGGAAAGTTTATTAAAAAGCAGAGACATCAATTTGCTGACAAAGGTCCATAGTCAAAGCTGTGGCTTTTCCAGTTGTGAGAGTTGGATCATAAAGAAACCTCAGTGCCTAAGAACTGATGTTTTTGGACTAAGGTGTTGGACAAAATTCTCGAGAGTCCCTTGGACTATAAGTAGATCAAACCAGTCACTCCTAAAGAAAATCAGTCCTGAATATTCGTTGGAAGGACTGATATTGAAGCTGAAACTCCAATACTTTGACCACCTGATGTGAAGAACTGACTAATTGGAAAAGACCCTAAAGCTGGGAAATATTGAAGGCAGGAGGAGAAGGGGACAACACAGGATGAGATGGTTGGATGGCGTCACCGAGTCAATTGACATGAGTTTGAACAAGCTCCAGGAGTTGGTGATGGACATGGAAGCCTGTCATGTTGCAGTTCATGAGATGCACAGAGTTGGACAGGACTAAGTCACTGAACTTAACTGAATAACAGGGAACTCTACTCAATACTCTATAATGACCTACATGGGATAATAATGAAAAAGAGTTGATATGTGTGTATGTATAACTGATTCACTTGGCTGTACAGCAGAATCTAACATGACATTGTAAATCAATTCTTAGGAGAACCACTGACTGAAGCTGCCCAACCGCCCAGGCACCACAGTAACAATTTGCATGAGTTATCTTACAACAGAATAGGAGGTCCCAGTAAGGAACCTGGAACTGACAAGCCACCACCAATGAGAATAATTTGGGAAAGAGCAAAAATGAGACAGAAGATGCCAGTCCATAGGTCCTACCAACCTCCCAGAATTCTTCTGACTGGAATCCATCTTTGCTGAACAATGAGCAAGCCACCAGTAAGGACACTGATTAAGAATGATTGGTCAGGGACAACCTGGAAAGTAATAGATAACTTGGTAGATAAATAGAAAATAATATTAGATAGAGAAAGTGAGGAAAATACATTATGTCAGGAGTACAACATTCCCAAGTTAACATCAAAAAGAAGGATTACAAGCATCAGTTCTATCTAACTGCTCTTTGACCAGAAATCAATGGAGTGACTCACGGGTTGCCTCTCCTCCACTGACTGCATATCTTCAGGCAAAATCTAGCGGATGTTTTAAGAAGCAGTCCTAAGACCAATTGATCTACTGGCATCCACTACAGAGTCAGAACTGCACAAGCCATTCACCACAGAGAAGCTCACCACTGCTAGCTTATGCCCTCAGAATGATGCCCAAGATGAAGGAGATCTTCAATGATGAAACCCTGAGCACTGCTGAGCCTAGCATAAATTCAGCAATACTATTTATACTACCACAAGACATTCTGAAATGTGCATCCCAGGCTTTTCTCCAACAAATTCAGGCTAATGGGGCTCAGAAACAACGCAGGTAACTAGACACTCAACCAGGGTAGAAGAAATGGTTACAGCTGCTTAAGTGTCTGTGGAAGCTGAACAACTGCCATGAAGTATTTTCATGTTGGAACAGAAACCAGTGTTCATCAGGGAAGTAGACTGATCCATTGCAATCAGGTATTTCACCTCCTTGAGTCCTGCACAGGAGGATAAGCAAGTGCAGCTTGTTTTCAGACTAAGTTGCTTCCAGATTGCCTCATCTCTGTCTTCCATTTAAAGACAGAGATGGTAAAACTATAGCTTTGCTAGATGGACCTTTGTTGGCAACTTGCTCCTATTGGTGTTCAATATGGTGAAAAATGGCAGGGTGAAAATGTAAGATTTAATCTTATTGAATCCTTTGTCTTTTCATTAGAAAAGACACTGTTGCTAGAAAAGTTTGAATGCAAAAGGAGAAGAGGGCAGCAGAGGTTGAGATAGTTAGATAGCATCACCAACTCAACAGATATGAATTTGAGCAAAATCTGGGAGATAGCTGAAATTCCAATACTTTGGCCATCTGATGCAGAGAACTCACTCATTGGAAAATATCCTGTTGCTGGGAAAGATTGAAGGTAGGAGGAGAAGGGGACGACAGAGAATGAGATGGTTGGATGGCATCACTGACTCGATGAATGTGAGTCTGAGCAAGCTCCGGGAGTTTGCGATGGACAGGTAAGTCTGGTGTTCTGCAGTCCATGTGGTTGCAGAGTTGGACACAACTGAGAGACTAAACTGAACTGAACTAGGAAATAGTGAATGACCGGTATGAGTGTGGGATCACATAGAGTCAGACAGGACTTTGTGACTGAACAACAATAAATTTTAGGTTGAAAATTTTACTTCTTTTATTACTTAATTGAAATGTGTTATGATCATCTTAGTCCAAATTATGTAAATTAATTATTACTCAAACTACAAGAGTCAAATACTTCAGGAAGAGAATAAATTTTTTAATGTGTTTTTTTTTTCTCTTTTTTCTATCCTTGTATCTAAGCTGTGTATTGGCCACTATAATGTAACCTCAATTCATCAGCTTGTATTTCCTATTAGGATAAAGGCCTAAGTCAACAATTAATATCTAATATGGAAATAATATTTAATTTGTCCAAAATATATTCTATCAAGGTGACTTTCTATAACACAGCAAAAACTTGTTATTTCACATGAATGTAAAAATGTTATACTATGACCCTCTCCTGTTCAGCATAGTAAATCAGTACATTTATCCACAGCCCTAATGAGTGCTTGCAATTAGGCTATACAAAATAAGAGACTTTATCAATTAGGGCACCCAGGTGGAGAGTAGGAGGGTAAGGGAACCCAGGAAGACTGCTCTGCAACATGCCTCACAGTCTTGGATTTTATAGTGATGGGGTTATTTTTCCAGGTTTTCTGGATGATGGACAGGCTGCTTGCACTTATCCAAGTTTCAGAAAATAAAATACACCATTGGAACTCCTCTTTACTGGTGTATCTGAATAATTATTGCATCACTGAGATGAACCACTCAGTTATTTATAGTTTGTGTGTCTAGTTTACCCCTCAGGAATTTTCAGTGTAACACTGTATATCTATCTTATGAATTATATAGATAAAAATATTGGCAAGAAGTAGAGAATGTCCTTGGCATCTTCCACAGTAATGTAAGCACAAGACCTTTGCCAAAGGAGAGTTAGGAGAAGGCTGCCAACAAAAAAATAACTCTGACATTTCCTCAAAATGCTGAAATCCTGCCTAGAATAAAGCAATTAATCATCCAGCTCTGCATTAAGCATCTATTTAATTGCATTCACCATTGCACTGAACACAGTAAGCAAACTGGAAAAAAAAAAAAAATGAAGTAAGCCCTCCATTGAGATGCTTAAAACTGAATTCAGGAAACATAATGCATATTCAACAACTAGCCTCACTTATACCATCCTGAATATTTCAGCATTAGTTGAAAGAAAACAGACATTAGTGTGCTCCAAAGTAATTTTCTGAAACATTAATGTATAGTAGTGTAGAGTATGGACTGACAGAAAAAAATTGTGGAAGAGACATACCTCCTTATAAAGCAGACTGGTGAAAAGTTCCTGGGAAGAGATAATGAAGGACTGAACTAGGGCATTGGCAGTGGAAATGGAGAGGAAAAGCCAGACTCAAGAGGTATTTATGAAGAATGATTAGTAAGTGAATAAGTGGATGTGTGAGATGGGAGAGATTTCAGGAGTCAAGGTTAGTGCTGAAGTTTCTATCTTGGGAAACTGGGTATCTGTGTTGCTTCCCGAGATAGAAAGACCAATTGACTCTCTTCAAGATTCCATGTGTGCAGGTTCTCAAGCATTTCTACTGTGCTCATAGGGTGAGTTCATCCCGATACCTCAATTACTGTAAGTAAAGCAGGATCTGTCAGTTACAGGAAAAATGATGGCTTCAGTCCCAGGGTCTCTCCTTAAAGGAGGAAGTATATTTTCACTCTGCTAGAGCTTTAGGTAAGCATGGAGCAGAAAGTTTCACATCGTTTACCATGAAATCTTCATATTTTATTCTTTCTTTCCTTGCCATGCATGATTCCATAGTTTTAATTCTTTAAATAGATTTGCTAGTGCTATGTCATTTTATTTTATAATTATAGGGGCAGATTAAGCCAAGGCTGTAGTTTTACAGTTATATGACTACTATTGTGCGATAATTTCTACTGAAAGGCATTTGTTCATTTTAAGGATTACTTATAGAATAAACACATAAATGAGCTATTCAGATTAATTTATGATAGTAAAGGAACAAACTGAAACTTTTACAGCACTGGAATAAGAGGACATTTTAGTGCACGTGTCACTTCTTTTACAAACTACTTGTGCCCTTTGAGTCTGTGGCCATGCCACCCTGTATGCACTCGATCTCATCTGATCTCAGAAACTAAGCAAGATCAGGCCTGGTTAGTACTTGGATGGCAGACTGCCTGGAAATACTGGGTGCTATAGGCTTTGGAGACTTCTACAACAAAAACAAAAACTTTCCTTCCATTCTTTTTATGTTCCCAGACCTTTTAATCTCATGTTACAAACTATCTACTTCCCTCTCCCTTATCTGTCATCTTTTAAATCCTAGGGTAATCTACCTGACTCTTAAGATTTTATCTCCTGGCTCAATCATGTTTCCTCTCCAATACCAGGCATACATGGTCACTTCAGTCATGTCTGACTCTTTGCAACCCTATGAATTGTAGTCTGCCAGACTCCTCTGTCCATTGGATTCTCCAGGCAAGAGTTCTGGAGTGGGTTGCCATGCCCTCCTCCAGGAGATCTTCTAGACTCAGGGATCTAACCTACATCTCTTATGCCTCCGCATTGGTAAGTGGGTTCTTTATCATCAGCACCACCTGGGAAGCCCTCTCACCAATACCATTTCTTCAGTAATCAACATCTTGATCTCTAGTCCCAGAATCTCCTCCTCTCCTTATATTTTGTCTTCTATCCCAGTTTACTCACCCATTCCCATGCTGTACCATAAGCCTGGTGGTCATTCGTAAAAGTGATATTTCAACTTCAAGCCTTATATTTCTGCCACTATCTCTTATAGTTTATCTCACTCTCTCAGAACCTCAATCCATAATCCTCTGCTCAAAAATATCACATCAATTTATGTAACCACTTTTTAACCATATTTTGTCCTCTCTAGCTTTGCCTTTCATGGGTTTCATATTAAATAATTCCTGTGAGTACTCACTCAGTTCTTTGTTCCCATCTCATTTTTGACACTTTTTGCTTAGAAGGGATTGGGGGCAGGAGGAGAAGGAGACAACAGAGGATGAGATGGCTGGATGGCATCACTGACTCGATGGACGTGAGTCTGAGTGAACTCCGGGAGTTGGTGATGGACAGGGAAGCCTGGCGTGCTGCAATTCATGGGGTCACAAAGAGTTGGACATGACTGAGCAACTGAACTGAACTAAACTGAATCCTGGTCATATCAAAGTATAATCCTGGTCAAATCAAACTCACAGACACACTGACCAGGCTCAGCTAAATAGTGAATCACTAACAGCAGTGGGATGTTCAGTGATAAGTAAATACTGGCTTTCCCTGCATTTTCTTTTCCACTGTCCCAGTGGACTGCTTCGTGATGTCCAGTCTTCATTCAGACTTCCTATACTTCCTCATCCTTTCTCACATGTAGTAAATCGGCATCATAATTCACTGAAACATGCAGAAGAAATCTTGCCAGTGTTACTAGGACACACCTAACAACTCAGCTGCACCCCTGACCCTTTTATGGTCAGTAGTACACCATTCATTTTCTTAACTAGTGTTAATCCTGCCTTCAGTGAACTAAAGCACATCCTAAATCACTCATTTTGGATTTGGCTATAGAAATTATTTTCTTTATCTTCTCCTGCTTATATTTTAGACACAAGAAAATATAGTACAATTTCTCCTTCGTTAAACAAATTAACACAAAATAGAACTTTTCTCTTGGCACCAAGTCCCTGATGAGCTTAGCATCCTATCTCTTTTTCTCTTTTTATGACAAAATTCTTTAAAGTGATCGTCTCCATTTTATCTTCTCATTTTCTCTTGAACTTGTGCCAGCTAGGTTTCATCCTCATCTATTCAACAAAACCTGATCTACTTAATGACACAAAATGACCTTCATCTTATTTGACTTTCAGCCCTACTTGCATAGTTGATCATGCTCTCATCCTTGAAATGTTTTCTTCATGTGGCTGCCAGTATGCTTCACATTTTTTTTTCATTTTTTTCTATTTTATTGGTAAATGATCTTCATTCAGTTTGTTTTGATGTTTCTTCTTGAATGAATTGACATTGTAGCACTATAAGAATCTGTATTTGAACCACTTGTCTTTCTACAAATCATTGTTTCTTTGGTTATTTCATCCAGGTCTATGCATTTTTTTTTTTAAACAGGGTACAGTTGCTTTACAATGTTGTGTTAGTTTTTGCTGTACAGTGAAGTCAGTCAACTATGGTGGTGGTTTAGTCACTCCATCTTTTCCAACTCTGTGCAACCCCGTGAACTGAAGACTTCCAGGCTCCTCCATCCATAGGATTCTCCATGCAACAATATTGGAGTGGGTTGCCATTTCCTTCTCCAGGGAATATTTTTGACCGAGGGATCAAACTCATGTCTCCTGCATTGCAGGCAGATTGCTTACTGACTACAAGGAATTAAGCTATGTGTATACATATATCCCCTCCATCTTGGACCTCCTTCCCATCCTCCATTCCATCCATCTAGGTCCTTGCAGAACACTGAGCTGAACTCACTGTACTATGCAACAGATTTCCATGCCTATAAAAATATGTGAGTGAGTGAATGATAATAGCTCAGTCATGTCTGACTCTTTGTGACCCCTGGGACTGTAACTTGTAGGCTCCTCTGTCCATGGAATTCTCTAGGCAAGAATACTGGAGTGCGGTGCCATTTCCTTCTCCAATAAAAATATGACTAGATGGTATTTGTGGCAGTTAAGCATGTACTAAGTTATATTTCTTTAAAAGTAGAAATTTTCACTTTTGTTATCTCTAATTATTGATTCTCAAATTTAGAGCTCTGTCATTGACCTTTCTCATGGATTCTAAATTTGATTGTCCAATTTCCTATTAAATATCTCCAATATATGTGTAATAAGTATCTCAAATTTAAACACCCAAAACCCAGCACTTGATAACAATGATAGTTCCCATCCATATAATATTTACTAGATACCAAAAATATATTGAAATGATTTTACATATATTAGTTGACTTATCCCTATGAAGTATTTGCTATTATAAACGAAGAAATCGAGATACAAAGTTGAATAAATCAGCCAAGGTCATAGAGCTTGTAATCAATGTTTGGCACAAGTAGGTGCCAGAATGCATGTATAGTGCGCTGCTTCTCTTATCTTTTCCCATAACCCTCATTTGTATATATTGTTCCCCATACCAGTAGATGGGAGCATCCATCCTTCCAACTACTCAAGCCCAAATTTTGGAGCCTACTTTGACTTAGTTTCACAGCTCTTAATCCCATCAATTTTTTGTTCAGAATCTGTTTATTGTTGTTGTTTAGTCACTAAGTTGTGTCTGGCTCTTTTGTGAACCATGGAATATAGCCTGCCAAGCTCCTCTGTCCATGAGCTTTTTCACACAAGAATTCTGGAGTGTTGTCACTTCCTTCTCCAGTAGATCTTCCTGACCCAGGGATCAAACCCACATCTCAGGCATTGGTAGACAGAATGTTTACCACTAAGCCCCATGGGAAGCCCACTCAGAATCCTTTTGCTTCTCACTTATCTATTGTCATCACTTGGACTCAAGCCATTTTTGCTTTTCATTTGGATGACAGTAATGACTTTTGCGAGCTTCCCAGGTGGCACTAGTGGTAAAGGACATATCTACCTATGCGGAGATATAAAAGATGTGAGTTCAGTCCTTGGGTAGGTAAGATCCCCCTGGAAGAGGACATGGCAACATACACCGGTATTCTTGCCTAGAGAATCCCCATGGGCAGAGGAGCCTGGGGCTACAGCTCATAGGGTCACAAAGGACATGACTGAAGCAACTTAGCATGCACACATGCAATATCTTTCATACTAGTCGCCTACTCTCAAGTTTATCTTTTACTAGTCTTTCTTCATCACAGCAATGATATTGAGACATTCCTATTAATGTAAAAGGTCACAGTATTTCTGTGACCTTTTAATGGCTTTTAATCCTTTTAATGGCTTACCATTTCACTCAGGTAAAAGCAAATACTATTACTGTGTCTTTGAGACGTCTTAAGTAGCAAATTTAAGGGAAAGTTACAGACATTTTCAGTGTACTCCATGCCTCCAGCTGACTCTGACAATATCAATATTCCACATAAGAGTTATATATATTACAAACTGTGGAAAATTCTGAAAGAGATGGGAATACCAGACCACCTGACCTGCCTCTTGAGAAACCTATATGCAGGTCAGGAAGCAAAAGTTAGAACTGGACATGGAACAATAGACTGGTTCCAAATAGGAAAAGGAGTACATCAAGGCTGTATATTGTCACCTTGCTTTTTTAACTTTTATGCAGAGTACATCATGAGAAAAGTTGGACTGGAAGAAACACAAACTGGAATCAAGATTGCCAGGAGAAATATCAATAACCTCAGATATGCAGATGACACCACCCTTATGGCAGAAAGTGAAGAGGAGCTAAAAAGCCTCTTGATGAAAGCGAAAGAGGAGAGTGAAAAAGTTGGCTTAAAGCTCAACATTCAGAAAACTAAAATAATGGCATCTGGTCCCATCACTTCATGGGAAATAGATGGGAAAACAGTAGAAACAGTGTCAGACTTTATTTTTTTGGGCTCCAAAATCACTGCAGATGGTTATTGCAGCCATGAAATTAAAAGACGCTTACTCCTTGGAAGGAAAGTTATGACCAACCTAATAGTATATTCAAAAGCAGAGACATTGCTTTGCCAACAAAAGTCCATCTACTCAAGGCTATGGTTTTTCCAGTGGTCATGGATGTAGGTGAGAGTTGGACTGTGAAGAAAGCTGAGCACCGAAGGAATTTATGCTTTTGAACTGTGGTGTTGGAGAAGACTCTTGAGAATCCCTTGGACTGCAAGGAGATCTAACCAGTTCATTGTGAAGGAGATCAGCCCTGGGATTTCTTTGGAAGGAATGATGCTAAAGCTGAAACTCCAGTACTTTGGCCACCTCATGTGAAGAGTTGACTCATTGGAAGACTCTGATGCTGGGAGGGATTGGGTGCCGGAGGAGAAGGGGACGACAGAGGATGAGATGGCTGGATGGCATCACTGAATCGATGCACATGGGTTTGAGTGAACTCCGGGAGATGGTGATGGACAGGGAGGCCTGGCATGCTGTGAATCATGGGATTTCAAAGAGTTGGACACGACTGAGCAACTGAACTGATCTGAATAGGTGTGTAGTGGTACCTCATTTCAGTTTGCATTTCTCTGATGACATATGATGTGGAACATCTTTTCATATATTTATTTCCCACCTGTGAATCACTGGTGAGCCATCTGTTAAGGTTTTTGGTCCATTTTTTAATTGGGTCATGTATCTTTTTATTGAATTTTTAAAGTCCTTTTGTTTATGTTGGTTAATCATTCATTTTCAGTTGTGTCTGCAAATATTTTCTCCCAATATATGCCTGTCTTTTCATTTTCTTTACAGTGTTTTTCTCAGAGCAGTTTTTGATTTTAATAAAAGCTAGCTTATCAGTTAGTTTTTTCATGGATTAGTCTATGAAATGTGGTCTATCTAAAATGTCATAACCATACCCAAGAGTATGATGATTTTGCCCTTTGTTATCTTATTCTGTTTCATTTTACATTTAGGTCCATTTTGAGCCAATTATTGTGAAGAGTAGAAAGTCTGTGTCTATTTTTTTTTTTATTATTATTGTATGTTCATGTCCACTGGTTACATTTATTAAGACTATCTTTGCTCCATACGGTATTTGTCAAAGACCAGTAGAATAAATTGATGTGGGTCTATTCTGGGCTGTCTATTCTGTTCCACTGATCTATTTGCCTACTCTTTCACTAATGTCATACTATCTCAGTCACTGTAACTTTATGGTCCATCTTAAAGTGGGGTAGCATTAGCTCTCCAATTTTATTCTTTTCCTTCAATATTGGATCTTTTGCCTCTTTATATTAAACTTTTGAACCAATTTGTTGATATCCATAAAATAACTTGCTAGGATTTTGATTAAGGTTGCAATAAATCTATAATTAAAGCAGAAAAGAACTTACCACTTGTCAATATTTAGCATTCTTCTCCATGAACAATTTCATTCATTTCCTTTATAATTTTGATTGTCTTGCTCACTGTGGTCTGGTTCTTCAGACTCTTTGTTGGGTGCTGAATATGTGATGTGTGCTCTTACCTCAGGATCTTAGTCCTTACCCTTCCATCTTCTTGGAGAGCCCTATCTCACACATCAGCACAGTCTTTGATCACAAGTCATCCTCTCAGTGGGGCCTTTGTTAATGCCCTGTGATACTCAGCACAACTGACTTAAATATTTAAACAGAAAGGAATTTAATACATGGGAATAAGTTTAGAAAAAAAAATTTTTGAGAGACTGAGGAACTAGGCTGTAGTCTGTGCTTGTAGATTTGATACATAATGGATCTTCCCCGAAGATAGGGAGAATAGTCTGCTAATACCTTAAGATGACACAGTCATGTTTTTAACAGATACAGATACAAGCCAAAGATTTCAAGCCCAGTGCCAATGTACAAGCTGTGGTAGTGTGTGAACTGTGGCTGAGTCCAAATTCCACTGGAAAGAGTGCATTTATGTTAGCAATATTTTCAAACACTTGGGAAAGAAGAGTGGCAACCATCATTTTTATTAGCTTTGTACTATTTTCCAAAACATTACATCACATTTTTCATGAGGACCCTATAGTTTCTTGAAGCTTAAGTAATGACTGGATTAGCCAGTTGTATAGACAAAAGATTAATGCCTCAATCTCTTGTAGGCCAAAAGTCTAATAGATTAAGACAGTTTCCAAATTGTCAAAAGCTGAAAAATTAGAAACAAAGTAGAATGTATGGAATAAGATAATTCAAAAGGGATAATTCAGATGAGTTTTTAAAAGTTTTTATTTTGAACTCTTCTTCAGAGGAATCCAAGAACCAAGACAAACATGAACTAGAAATCATGAAGTTTATAGAGTTCAGTGGGCTTCTCAGGTGACGTTAGCAGTAAAGAACCTGCTTGCTAATGCAGGAGATTTAAGAGTCATAGGTTAGATCCCTGGGCCAGAAAGATTTCCCGGAGAATTGCATGGAAACCCACTGCAGCACTCTTCCCTGGAGAATCTCATAGACATAGGAGTCTTGCAGGCTGCAGTCCATAAGGTCGCAAAGACAAGACATGACTAAAGTGACTTAGTATGCATACATAGAGTTCCATGAATCTGTCCTTTCAACATTCTTTCAAAATCTGTTTTTCAGTTAGGTGAGTTTTGGTAACCCCTATTACCTGATATGGTTATGATGCTCATTTTCTACCTTGTATCTTATTCTTTGCCTTTGGCACTGATTATTTTGCATTCTCCCCATGTTTCTGCCAGCAATAAGCTTGAACCTTTGCTTTCCATTGGAGAATATGCCCAGTGAGCTCAAATGTTGTTTTTCTCTAGATTTGACCTTGGGAATCTGCTTTACTTGGAGTAGGAGACTGCAACCAGAAGTCAGGTGACATTTTCCCATTCTTATTATTGTGATCTTACTTATTTGGAGGTTGTTTGTCCTTTGAAGAATTCCTGTCTGAAAGCTCTCTGGAAGCTTTGCTCCGTTAATATTTAACTCTTTTTTCACTTTCAATTGGTTTACACCTTTGTTATGTCTTTAGACCTTGAATGTCAACAAGGATAACATTGAATCCTTAAGAGGATAAGGTAAAATCACTCTTCATTTGAAATTATTGATATAGCCTAAATTTGTGGTCTAAATAACTGCATGAAAGAGATAGTTAGATGATCATGGTCATGATCAAAAGGAACATGATGCGAGGTATTACAAACATTAGGTGGTGAAACTTAAATTAGAAGTGGTTAAAAGAGGAAAATAGAGTTTGGAGGTATACTCTTTTTTTTTTTTTCTTCTTGTCACTGAAAGCTTCAATTTACCAATGCGTAGATAACAAAGTATTAGCTACATTTTGGTTTTGCTTGTTTAGAAAAGAAAATTTTAAAAGTGCTGAAAAGTATAAACAAAAAAACATGATAGATTTCAGCTTGCAAACCCAAGAGATTTGCATCAGGAAGTACTAGTGATAGGAAAACTGAGGTCATTTAAATTTTCTTTTCTTAAAGCAACCAAACTTTTCCCAATGGGGGTGAGGGAAGCCAGGGGTCTAAGCATGGGATTTGGGGAACTGAAGAATAAAAGCTGTAGGATCTTTCATCATTTGGCTCAATAGTGTCAGAAATGTGAATGAATAAGTCCCATTTGCCCCAAGCTAAATGGATTTCTGAGTGAACAAGGATGAATGTGAAATCTGATATCACTCCAGACACTTCTAGACTGTTACAATAGAAACTGAAAATATCTCAAAATGATCCCCTGAATTACAAAAGCACACTACAGTCTCCAGCAAAAGATTATTTCAACTGTTTTAAGGGCATGCATATGTAGTAGATAGGTAAGATAACAAATAACAGAAGGAAAATTCATTAACTACATTGATCCTGCATAACACAGAGTAATTCCAAATAGGTTCAAATGAATTTGCAGCTGAACTTACATTTTTATCTCCTTCACTTTTTCAGTCTGTTCAAGAATGGGAATCGATAAGATTAGATTGATGTGTCCTGTAGAAATCTGTGGCCTCCTATGAGAATTCTTGATTATGACATTTTATGAATTTCATTAAATATAATAAACTGCTGGTGCCTGATGCATGAGTGCTTAGTTGTGTCTGGTCATTTGAGACCCCATGGACTGGCTTCTCTGTTCATGGAATTTTCCAGGCAAGAATATGGAGTGGGTTATCATTTCCTCCTCCAGGGGATCTTCCCCACCCAGAATTCCAGCTCACGTTCTTTTGCCTCGTGCTTTAGCAGCTGGATTCTTGACCACTGTGCCACCGATACTTGTTGTTTCTCTTCAGTCTCTAAGTTGTGTACAGCTCTTGGTAACCGCATGGACTGAAGCATGCTAGGCTTCTCTGTCCTTCACCAACTCCCAAAGTTTGCTTAAATTTGTGTCCTTTGAGTCAGTGATGCCATCCAACCATATCGTCCTCTGTCACTGCCTTCTCCTCTGTTCTCAATCTCTCCCCACATCAGGGTCTTTTCCAATAAATAAGATCTTTGCATCATGTGGCCAAAGTACTGAAGCTTCAGCATTAGTTTTTCCAGTTGAATATTCAGGGTTTATTACCTTTAGGATTGACCAATTTGATCTTCTTGCTGTCCAAGACACTTAAATATAATAAACTGTTTACTTCAGTTCAGTCACTCAGTCATGTCCGACTCTTTGCAACCCCATGGACTGCAGCACTCCAGGCTTCCCTGTCCATCATCAACTCCCGGAGTCTACCCAAACTCACATCCATTGAGTCAGTGGTGCCATTCAACCATCTCATCTTCTGTCATTGCCTTCTCTTCCTGCCATCAATCTTTCCGAGCATCAGGGTCTTTTCAAATGAGTCAGCTCTTTGCATCAGGTGGCCAAAGGATTGGAGTTACAGCTTCAACATCAGTCCTTCCAATGAACACTCAGGACTGATCTCCTTTAGGACAGACTGGTTCAATCTCTTTGACCAACCTAGACAGTATATTAAGAAGCAGAGACTTACTTTGCCAACAAAGATCCGTCTAGTCAAAGCTATGATTTTTCCAGTAGTCATGTATGGATGTGAGAGTTGGACTACAAAGAAAACTGAGTGCTGAAGAATTAATGCTTTTGAACAGTGGTGTGGAGAAGACTCTTGAGAGTCCCTTGGACTGCGAGGAGATCCAACCAGTCCATCCTAAAGGAGATCAGTCCTGGGTCTTCTTGGAAGAACTGATGTTGAAGCTGAAACTCCAATACTTTGGCCACCTGATGCAAAGAGCTGACTCATTGGAAAAGACCCTGATGCTGGGAAAGATTGAGGACAGGAGGAGAAGGGGGTGACAGAGGACGAGATGGTTGGATGGCATCACCGACACAATGAATATGAATTTGAGTAAACTCTGGGAGTTGGTGATGTACAGGGAGGCCTGGCATGCTGCAGTTCATGGGGTCACAAAGAGTCAGACATGTCTGAACAACTGAACTGAACTGAACTAGGTTGGTCATAACTCTCTTTCCAAGGAGAAAGCATCATTTAATTTCACGGCTACAGAGAGAATGGGATGAACTGAAGGAAGAGCATGGAAACATATGTATTACCATGTGTAAAAGAGATAGCAAGTGAGAATTCTCCGTGTAAAACAGGGAGCTCAACCCAGTGTTTTGTGACAATCTAAAGAGTGCTTTCAGGAGGGAGATGGCAGGGGACTCAGGAGGGAGAGGACATTTGTATACCTGTGGTTGATTCATAGTGTTGTGCGGCAGAGACTAACACAATATTGTAAGGCAATTGTCCTCCAATAATTGTGTATTGTTCTATACATCTCAACTGTACATTGTACAGTTATAATCTTTGATAATTAAAAAAGTACAGAAAAAAACTATGGTAGACAGAATAATGGCCTCTTAAAGATATCCATATCTGAATCCCTAGAATTTATGAGTAAGTTATCTAACATGGCAAAGGGAAACTAAATTTACAGATGGAATTAACTTTGCTAATTAGCTGACTTAAAAATAAGGAAATTATATTGGATTATGTAAGTAGGCCCTGTGTAGTTCAAGAATACTTAAAAGTGGATGAGGGAGGTAGAAGTGGAGGTCAGATTACGATGATGTAAGAATTGAACTCACTATTGCAGGTTTTGAAGATAGAGGAAGGGAGGCATCATTCTTGAATATTCATGGGAAGGACTGATGATGAAGCTGAAACTACAATACTTTGGCCACCTGATGTGAAGAGCTGCTCATTTGAAAAGATCCTGATGCTGGGAAAGATTGAAGGCAGAAGGGGATGACACAGGATGAGATGATTGGATGGCATCACCAACTCCATGAACATACGTCTGAGTAAGCTCCAGAAGTTTGTGATGGACAGGGAAGCCTGGCATGCTGCAGTCCATCAGGTTACAAAAAGTTGGACATGACTGAAAGACTGAACTGAATTGAACTGAAGGGAGCCATGAGTCAAAAAATGCTGGCAGCCTTCAGAAAAGGTCAAAGAAAAGTTCTCAAGAACTTTTGGAAAGAAAAGAAACCTGCTGACACCTTGATTTTAGCCCAGTAAGGCTCATACCAGTCTTCTGACATACAGTAATCTAAAACAATAAATTTATGTTATTTTAAGCCACAAATTTTATGATAATGTTTTGCAGCAAATTGGTACAGTAGTAGGAAGCTAATACTGAACAAGGAAGCTATATGTGTTTGGTTTTATTGTCATATGTTCATTTGCAAGGAATAAACTAGGCTATACAAGAACTTAAGTCTGAAATGAATGCAAATTATTTAGGGTGATATTTATTTATCAAATGTACACTTTTAGGACATTCATCTATTTGTTCTACCAGGTGAATTGTAAATTGATCATGCACAGTACCAGGAATCATGGAAGACACTTTGGATACAAAAACAAAATGAATATTAACTGTACTTACCTTCCTGGAAGTTAAAATTGTACATTTTTATCAACAGTTGAGAACAGTGTTGTCACAAAGATGCCATCCAAATATTACAGACTTTAAAATTAAAGTTAATGGCTTATGTTTGCAAAGTGAGTACATATTAGAACACTCTCCTAGCTATTCCCCTCCAAGCTGTCATTCAATTATTCAGTCCTCTTCTGTGCTCTGGCTCCATCATCAGTGAATGCACCTCCTCAAGTAGGCAAACCTGAATCTCTTTCTTGGCTACTAACAGCTCTAATATAGAAAATATGGAAACATTCAATCATCTTCACTTATTAAATTACCCTAAAATATAAGATAAATTTACTTACTCCATCTCCCTCCCAATAGTGGAAAAGGTAGAGCCTAATAACAGTTTTAGAAAAGGCAAGGAGCCAGAGATCAAATTGACAACATCCTCCAGATCATCGAAAAAGCAAGACAGTTCCAAGAAAAAAACATCTACTTCTGCTTTATTGACTATGCCAAAGCCTTTAACTGTGTGGATCACAATAAACTGTGGAAAATTCAGAAAGAGATGGAAATACCAGACCACCTGACCTGCCTCTTGAGAAACCTGTATGCTGATCAAGAAGGAACAATTAGAACTGCACATGGAAGAAAAACTGGTTCCAAATAGGAAAAAGAGTACGTCAAGACTGTATATTGTCACCCTGCTTATTTAACTTATATGCAGAGTATATCATAAGAAATGCTGGACTGGATGAAGCATAAACTGGAATCAAGATTGTCAGGAGAAATATCAATAGCCTCAGATATGCAGATGACACGATCCTTATGGCAGAAAGTAAAGAAAAACTAAAGAACTTCCTGATGAAAGTGAAAGAGGAGAGTGAAAAAGTTGGCTTAAAGATCAACATTCAGAAAACTAAGATCATGGCATCCAGCCCCATCATTTCATGGCAAATAGATCAGGGAACAGTGAAAACAGTGCCTGACTTTATTTCTTGGGCTTCAAAATCACTGTAGATGTTGCCTGCAGCCATGAACTTAAAAAACGCTTGTTCCCTTGGAAGGAAAGTTATGACCAACCTAGATAGCGTATTAAAAAGCAGAGACATTCTTTTGCCAACAAAGGTCTGTCTAGTCAAGGCTGTGGTTTTTCCAGTGATCATGCATGGATGTGAGAGTTGGACTATAAAGAAAACTGAGCACTGAAGAATTGATGCTTTTGAACTGTGGTGTTGGAGAAGACTCTTGAGAGTCCCTTGGACTACAAGGAGATCCAACCAATCCATCCTAAAGGAGGTCAGTCCTGGATGTTCATTGGAAGGACTGATGTTGAAGCTGAAACTCCAATACTGTGGCCACCTGATGCAAAGACTGACTCATTTGAAAAGGCCTTGATGTTGGGGAAAATGGGAGGCAGGAGGAGAAGGGGACGACAGAGGATGAGATGGTTGAATGGCATCACTGACTCAATGGACATGAAATTGGATAAACTCTGGGAGTTGGTGATGGATATGGAGGCCTGGCATGCTGCAGTTCATGTGGTCACAAAGAGTCGGACACGACTGAGCAACTGATCTGACCTGATGCACATTTATGTGGAAGATAAGTGAAAATAATTTTGTCCACCTATTATTGGCTATTTAAGATCTTTGATATAACTTTTATGGGAAAAATATAGCTAAAACACATGTATTAAAATATACTAGGTTATAAAATGCTGCTTAATATAACAGCTATTTTGGAGATAAACATGGTTATGCAAGCTTAAAAAATCTTCTACTTGTGAATTTAAAAATACTTTTTTTCTACTTCTATTAATTTATTTTGATTCATTTTGAGTCCTTGCAGGCTGATATTATGCAGTCAATAATACTCACATCACACAAATAACTATATACAAAACTTGTTAATATTATGGGTAGTATATCAAATATAATATAAAATTAACCTGGGTATGTGGAATCAATAGAAATTAAACTAACTGAATATCTTCTTGAAATTCATAAGATTAGAAATCTTTTAAAGAGACTAACCTGTTTCTGGCCTTTTCCAAGTTTCTTCTGAATAAATGGAGCATGGAAAATCAGTTTTCTCAGTGGATAAATTTTGCCACCATGTCTTTGGTTTTAGAACCTCTTAAATAAAGTTCTGAATACTTGTATATGATTATGCTGTTACAGTGTTTCTTATCACAATGTATTAACATTGTGATATTGTTCTATATTTATGTTTAATATTCCTTTTATTTTTTTTCATGTAACCTTTTT
The DNA here is from genome assembly GCA_006408695.1 of Aepyceros melampus. Lineage (NCBI taxonomy): Eukaryota > Metazoa > Chordata > Mammalia > Artiodactyla > Bovidae > Aepyceros > Aepyceros melampus. The sequence goes on from SJXQ01001100.1 coordinate 229,489, forward strand.
TATAAGGTAAGTGTGATATGTACTCCTTATGAAGGCAAATGAGATTGTCAAAGTGTTGTTGAAGAGATATGGAAGTTGCTTAAAGTGGTTTTTAATCCCTTTAAGCTCACAATCACATCATTCTTATAGGTGTCAGTGTGTGTGTGTGTGTGTGTGTACGCATGTGCATGCTCAGTTGTGTCCAACTCTTGGTGACCCCATGGACTATAGCCTGCCAGGCTCCTCTGTCCATGAAATTCTCCTGGCAAGAATACTGTACTGGGTGCCATTCCCTTCTCCAGGGGATCTTCCTAATCCAATGTTCAAACTAGTGTCTTTTGCATCTCCTGCATTGACAGGCAGATTCTTAACCACTGCACCACTCAGAAAGTTCAGTTGGTGTCTGAGAAAGTAGTCACACCCAAGTTTGTTTGTCTTTGGTGCATACAATGTTCTTGTAATTTCAAACTGCCTGGGCAAAAATCTTTAAACATTAATTCTTGAAGAATAGAAGAGTGTCAAAAACTTATTGAAAATCAGCATTTCAGATACCTATTTACATTTATAATTTAATACTCTCAAAAAAACTCTCATTGGGATGACTCTGTTAATAACTCTCGAACTACACTTGAGATTAAATGTAAACACTGAACATGGATGAGCTCAACTGCCAAATTTTTTTTCCTCTTTTTTTGTCTAATTACCACAGAGAGTATATTTCTGCCTCAAAGATCTTACTCCCTGCTCCCTGCATCTTGAAAACTCTTTTTTCCATAGTTTTTGTGCCTACTTGGTGCTCATTTTTCTAGCCTACATCAGTTTCTCCTTGGAGAAGCTTTACTTGACTTCCCTAAATATCACTTTTCCCCCTTTCACATTTTATTTACCATATGGGAAAAATTGTCTCTATATCCATCTATGTATTTAATTATCTACCTGCCAATCTACCTACTCTATACAATTTCCTCCACAACTGGGATAGAAAACCCATGAAGCAAAACCTTTACTTTTTTCTTCCATATCCCAAGCATATAGAACAGTCAAAATATATTTATTTAGAGGAGGAAATTTGTCCAGATTAAGAAAAATAAGAATTTCGATAAAGCTCAGGAGTTGATTGAATGAATGAATGAATGAATGTTGTGATAGCTATTTAATACTGTCTGACTCAAATACTTCTTCATTTACTATTTCATTGACTTTTTAAAAGTTTAAGATTGTTTTATATAAAGCATATTGATTTGATATTCATTCAAAAAGGAATATGCTATGAATATAGGAAGAAATATTTTCCATATTGATTAGGCTAGTGTTATGAACAACACACTACCCCTCCATACATGATATTTTAGAGAAGAGTTTGTATTCTTCTCTTGTCGAAGGATTTACATTTGATTATAAAATGTAGTGACAATTTTAAATTTTTTCTTTAAAATTTTAAGCATGACATGTTAAAAAATAGTCATATGGTAGTCACTAAATAAAATTTTCATATTGATAATGTGGTTGGTAAATGGTAGTGAACATCAAAGAGGCTTGAAAATATAACAGTTTAATGCATTCATGTAATGAAAATTCTGTTTCAATGGCTATGTGTCTCCTCTTTTTCTTAGTATTTTCATCATTTAAACTTTAAAGCTTCTGTGGTGTAGTGCCTCAGGATATGATTTTTTCTTTTATAAATAAATGATGCCCAGCCTAAAGTGATGAACTATTGGGTAAATGAAAAGAGACATGATAGACCACTTGACTCTTAAAAGTGCTGGCAGCTAACAAAACGTATAATGACATGAAAAAGAAAAAAATAGTCCTATAGGAAGTATAATTGGTCTAGAATAAACCCTGACATTTAAAAATTGTTTTTAGTCATCAAAATACTGTGTTTTGTTAAATAAAGTGATACATAAAAGAATAAATACTTTCTGCCAGTATGTCACAAGAAGTATAAATGGGGATACTGGAAAATAAAATGAATAATAATAAATTGAGAAGATAATCCTTTGGTTTATAGGCAACTTCTTGCTTCACTGTAGTTGTGTGTGTGTGTGTGTGTGTGTGTGTGTGTGTGTGGGTTAATGATTGGAGTGAAGATTTAGAGTGTTTTTTGTGGGTTTTACATGCCTTGAAATCACATAATAGTAAATCATAAAAATAGCATACTGAGGTCACAAAAATACAAAGCAGAGTATTTTTTTTTATATGGGTAGTGGCTGAAAGCAGTTGAATTATTTTGCTAAAATTTTAGAAATATTTTCTAGTTTTCTCAAATCTTATTTTTTTTAATGGAGAAGAAAAAAGTAATTACTTGTCAACTACAACTGTGATCATGGCAAATAGATGGGGAAACGATGGAAACAGAGACTTTATTTTGGGGGGCTCTAAAATCACTGCAGATGGTGACCACAGCCATGAATTTAAAAGATATTTCCACCTTGAAAGAAAAGTTATGACCAACTTAGCATGTTAAAAAGCAGAGACATTACTTTACTAACAAAGGTCCGTCTAGTCAAAGCTACACTTTCTCCAGTAGTCATGTATGAATGTGAGAGTTGGACTGTAAAGAAAGCTGAGCACTGAAGAATTGATGCTTTTGAACTGTGGTGTTGGAGAAGACTCTTGAGAATCCCATGGACTGCAAGGAGATAAAATCAGTCAATCCTAAAGGAAATCAGTCCAGATTATTCATTGAAAGGACTGATGCTGAAACTGAAATTCCCATATTTTGGCCACCTGATGCAAAAAACTGACTCATTGGAAAAGACCCTCATGCTGGAAAAGATTGAAAGTGGGAGGAGAAGGGGATGACAGAGAGTGAGATGGTTGGATGACATCACTGGCTCAATGCGCAAGAATTTGAGTAGGCTCCTGGAGTTGGTGATGGACAGGAAAGCCTGGTGTGATGCAATCTCTGGGGTCGCAAAGAGTCGGATATGACTGAGTGACTGAACTGAACTGAGAGAGGATTTACTGTTCTTTCAAAGCACATAAGCACTATGCACAATAAGACTTCAAAAGTTGTTTTTTTTTTTTTCCTGTCTGCAGTGTTCTGGATATCAATCAGAATACAGAGTGATATATTTATATATAAATATAAAGAAGAACAGTCCTCTTAGCAAAGATTGTTGAAAATATATATGTCTATATCAAACAACTGTATATCAATTTGCATCTCCCTAATGATTTATATTGCTTCAAGCAGCCTTGTTTCTAACTATCTCCATCTAACCTCCAATAGTGTTTTAGCTCCAAGTTTTTGTTCTTTTAATTTTCTATGCTCTTACATTTTTTTTTTCAAAATCACCAAGCATTTAACTTGATTCTAACACTATCTACTTGGAGAAAACATCACATCCTACAGGTTAAGGGCTAAATTCCACAAAATTCCCACTTCATACACCAATTGTAAATCCAGGTTATCATCCATGCTTCTATCCAACTGAATAAGCATTTTTTTCAGATTCAATTAATTTTTTCAGAGAACTCAGAGAAATGGGTTACTTACTAGATAATCAGTTTGTGGTGTCAGAGAAAACTCTTGAGAGTCCCTTAGACTGCAAGGAGATCAAAGCAGTCAATCTTAAAGGAAATGAGTCCTGAATATTCATTGGAAAGGCTGATGCTGAAGCTGAAGTTCCAATACTTTGTCCACCTTATACAAAGAACTGACTCATTGGAAAGACTGAAGGCAGGAGGAGAAGGAGAATAGAAGATAAGAGGGTTGAATGGCATCACCAACTCCATGGATATGAATGTGAGCAAGCTCCAGGAGCTGGTCATGGACAGGGAAGCCTGGCTTGCTGCAATCCATGAGATTGCAGAGTCGAGCATGACTGAGTGACTAAACTGAATTACACCAGTTTGTTATAAAATAATATAACTCAGGAAAAGCCAAATGGAAGACATGCACAAGGCAAGGTATGTGGGAAGGAGCCTGAAGTTTCCCAGCTTTCTCTCTCCCAGTAGATCATTCTTACTGTTTATCCATTAATTCTAAGAGATTCTGTTTTGTGGTCCTTCTTGTTTCTGGAATCCATCTGTATTCCTTGCCTCGTGGCCCTTTCTTTCTTCAAGTCCAGCACCAGCAGACTGAGTCATCTCCTATCACATTATTCTGACCTTATTGGACAGATCTGCATAAACCAGGATACTCTCTATTTCTGAGGTTAGCCACTAAGCAAATTTAATTTGATCTGCAAACTGAAGTCTCCTTTGCAGTGTAAGGTAACATACTCCTAGGTCTGGGAATTTGGATGTGCACATTTCTAGAAGGCCATTTTTGTGCTTACCATGGCATTGTCAATGAGTGTTTGATAATGTCTGCTTGTCATATTACACTGTACTTTAGGGAGATGATCTGAGCCCAGCTGTTTACTTGAAGTTGATGGAAAACATAAAACTATATCTTTGGCACCATTAAAGAACCTGCCTGCAATGAGGAGATTCAGGTTCAATCTCTGGGTCAGGAAGGCCTTCCAGAGAACAAAATGGCAACTCATTCCAGTATTCTTGTCTGGGAAATTCCATGGACAGAGGAGCCTAGTGGGCTATCATCCATGGGGTTGCAAAAGAGTCAGACATGATTTAGCAACTAAACAACAACATAGCAAAGATAAGTTAACAAATATATTATTTTGAATTCTGAGATATTGGCTGCTATTTTTATTAAAAGTTGGATTTTTACATCATTTTAAGTTTCCAATAAAATTCAGATGAAGGTATGATTTCCCAAATAAACTCTGCCCTTACACATGACACCATAAAAAAGAGACACAGTAGATTAAAAAAAAATAATAATAGATTAGAAGGAGACCCGACTTTTCATTAGATAAAATGCATGCCAGAAGTCAGTGGAACAAATATCTTTAAAGAACAAGTTAGAGGAATTCCTTCATATGGGAGAAAAGTGATGCCAGATGAAAATCTGTATTTTACAAAGTAATAAAAAACACCACATAAAAGTAAGAATGTGTGGAAATACAGACTCATTTTTTCCAAGGCTATTATCAATTTGAATATTAAAGAATAATAATTACACTACTTGGAAATGTTTTAATTGACCAACATCAATCCATTTATTCTTCTACATAAGTTAATTTTTAATGAATTCAACTTTCTCCAGGGATCAACAAATGTACTTAATTTAAGAGATTCTTAAAAGTCAAGCTTTGATGAAAATATATTTCACATTGCTACCCATCTTAAATGTAAAGGAGACATATTAAATGTGATTCAAATCAACTATACTTCAATAAAAATTATTAAAAGTGATATCAGTCATATAAATGCCCCATTAATACCATAATTTATTTGAAAATGTCACAAGACTGACTTCTCCATTCAGTGCATGTGTGCTCAACTGTTCTGTCTTGTCTGACTCTTTCCAATCCTATGGACTGTGGTCCCACAGGCTCCTCTGTCATGGGATTTACCAGGCAAGAATACTGCATTGGGCTGCCAATTTCTTCTCCAAGAGATTTTCCCGACCCAGGAATGGATCAAACTGGCATCTCTTGCATGGGAAGGCAGATTATTTACCACTGAGAAGCTCACTTTACATTAAAATATTAAAGTATATAAGTTTACTTGGATTTAGGCTAAATGCTCTAAGATTATTGGAGTACTTGTGTATTCTTTCAACAGTTTATTCCAAACTTGTCTAATTTTTTTTTTTAGCATGACTATTACAAATCGAAATAAAGTGAAAGTGTTACTCACTTAGTCATGTCCAACTCTTTGTGATCCCATAGACTGCAGCCCTTCAGGCTCCTTTTTTATGATTCTCCAAGTAACAATACTGGAGTGGGTAGCCATTCCCTTTTTCAGGGGATCTTTTTGACTCAGGGATGGAACCCAGGTCTCCTGTTATGCAGCTAGATTCTTTATCCTATGCACTGAGGAAACCTAATATAGATCTAACAACCCTTCAGATTTCAAACCCCTTTCTTTTTCCTGTGTAAAATTTGCTTTTGAGTTGAAAACAAACTATTCAGACATGTTAAAATTTTGTGAAAGATGAATAACTTTTAGTATGTATGTCCTTATGAAGTTTCCAATGGTTGAAAATGCAGGGACTCTGCAATAGAGAGTGCTGACATTTAGAAACTTTTCTTTTGTAAGTATATAACAGAAGCAGAAGATATTAAGGAGAGGTGGCAAGAATACACAGAAGAACTGTACAAAAAAGATCTTCACGACCAAGATAATCACGATGGTGTGATCACTCATCTAGAGCCAGACATCTTGGAATGTGAAGTCAAGTGGGCCTTAGAAAGCATTACGACAAAGCTAGTGGAGGTGATGGAATTCCAGTGGAGCTATTTCAAATCCTGACAGATGATGCTGTGAAAGTGTTGCACTCAATATGCCAGCAAATTTGGAAAACTCAGCAGTGGCCACAGGACTGGAAAAGGTCAGTTTTCATTTCAATCTCAAAGAAAGGCAATGCCAAAGAATGCTCAAACTACCGCACAATTGCACTCATCTCACACGCTAGTAAATTAATCTCAAAATTCTCCAAGCCAGGCTTCAACAATATGTGAACCATGAACTCCCTGATGTTCAGGCTGGTTTTAGAAAAGGCAGAGGAACCAGATATCAAATTGCCAACATCCTCTGGATCATGGAAAAAGCAAGGGAGTTCCAGAAAAAAAACTCTTTCTGCTTTATTTACTATGCCAAAGCCTTTGACTGTGTGGATCACAATAAACTGTGGAAAGTTCTGGGAGAGATGGGAGTACCAGACCACCTGACCTGCCTCCTGAGAAATCTTTATGCAGGTCAGGAAGCAACAGTTCGAACTGGACATGGAACAACAGACTGGTTCCAAATAGGAAAAGGAGTACATCAAGGTTGTATATTGTCACCCTGCTTATTTAACTTATATGCAGAGTACATCATGAGAAACGCTGAACTGGAAGAAACCCAAGCTGGAATCAAGATTGGCGGGAGAAATATCAATAACCTCAGGTATGCAGAGGACACCACCCTTATGGCAGAAAGTGAAGAGGAACTAAAAGGCCTCTTGATGAAAGTGAAAGAGGAGAGTGAAAAAATTGGCTTAAAGCTCAATATTCAGAAAATGAAGATCATGGCATTTGGTCCCATCACTTCATAGGAAATAGATGGGGAAACAGTGGAAACAGTGTCAGACTTTATTTTTCTGGGTTTCCAAATCACTGCAGATGGTGACTGCAGCCATGAAATTAAAAAACGCTTACTCCTTGGAAGAAAAGTTATGACCAACCTAGATAGCATATTCAGAAGCAGAGACATTACTTTGCCGACTAAGGTCCGTCTAGTCAAGGCTATGGTTTTTCCTGTGGTCATGTATGGATGTGAGAGTTGGACTGTGAAGAAGGCAGAGAGCCGAAGAATTGATGCTTTTGAACTGTGGTGTTGGAGAAGACTCTTGAGAGTCCCTTGGACTGCAAGGAGATCCAACCAGTCCATTCTGAAGGAGATCAACCCTGGGATTTCTTTGGAAGGAATGATGCTAAAGCTGAAACTCCAGTACTTTGGCCACCTCATGCAAAGAGCTGACTCATTGGAAAAGACCCTGATGCTGGGAGGGATTGGGGGCAGGAGGAGAAGGGGATGGCTGAGGATGAGATGGCTGGATGGCATCACTGACTCGGTGGACGTGAGTCTGAGTGAACTCCAGGAGTTGGTGATGGACAGGGAGGCCTGGCGTGCTGCAATTTATGGGATCGCAAAGAGTCGGACACGACTGAGCAACTGAACTGAACTAAACTGAAGATTCTTGATCATAGTTCTGGGCTTTATAGAAATCTAAAAGAGTTACAATTACATTATTTTGTATAAGCAAATTCTATACACAGAAGAAATCAGTATTTATCAGTTTTTATTTGTGTTCTACCCACTTTTATAATCCTTTAAGCAGTTAATATTTCTGGAGTTAACAGAGGTTACATGTTGTTATTACCTAGCTAATGTGAAAATACTACATTATGATACACTTAAGCTTCTAAAAGAAATAAATGAAAATAAGAAGATTGTCCTGCTCTACAAAGATTAGATAATTTAGTACTGTTATTATTGTTTAGTTGAAGGGAAAAAATAGATTCCAGCAGTCCTAAGTTGAATCCACGTCTTCTAATTTTCCTAAATTTGTTTCCTAAGACATAGTTATCTACTTAATAAGTATATGTTGATATACAGACAGTTTATCTAAGGCAAGGTTTTAAGCTTGGTTTTTATAGTCAGAAAGCCTGAGATTCCCTTTCTCAGTTCTAGTTTTCTTTAACTATACAATGGTTAAAGTAAATGGGAGAATCAGTACTGGATATTTTGAGGTTACTGCCTGTGATGTACTTGACAGGGAACATGGAGCTGAGTTTGTTAGCATTAAACTAGTGAAAGTGACTTTCAGAGGGATGCAACTACGTGTGGAAACCCAGGGCTTCCCTGGTGCCTCAGACAGTAAAGAATCTGCTTGCAATGCAGGAAACCTAGGTTTGATCCCTGGTTGGGAAGATCCCCTGGAAAAGGAAATAACAACTCCCTCCAGAATTCTTAACCGGATAATTCCATGGACAGAGAAGCCTGGTGGGCTATAGTTCATGGGGTTGCAAAGAGTCAAACATGACTGAGAGACTAACACTTTCAAAATAATTCTACTCATTGTTTTCCCATGAGTCTTAGTGTTTTTTTTTTGTTTGTTTGTTTAATGCAGAATTGTCTCTAATATGAATAGTATATAAATACCTAATCAAAAATAGAATCAAGCACAGTCTTTTCTTCCTGCTTATTTAGGATGCTGTCCAATTGGAAAAAACAAATAATATTTATTCCTTTACTTCATTTTTACCTACACTTTAAAATTATTATCTAAAAAGTTTATTGACTTTATCAAAACTATGGAGTAGAACAGGTCATAGCAAGAATTGCTCTTACTGCCTATAATATATTGAGTCTTAGGACATAGTGATTTACAAAAACATGATTGGATCAAAGGTAAAATAATGACAAGTGAAAAAGTGAATGGGATTCAAGAATTGACTGAAACTCTTTTCTTTCTTTCTTTCTTTTTTTTGTTTCCAAATTATATGAGAGTTTCTGGTTTCTATGACATTGATTTCAGTAAATCCAGAAGGTCTAATTGGAGTGCTGCTGCTGCGGCTGCTGCTACATTGCTTCATTCGTGTCCAATTCTGTGCGACCCCATAGACAGCAGCCCACCAGGCTCCCCCGTCCCTGGGATTCTCCAGGCAAGAACACTGGAGTGGGCTGCCATGTCCTTCTCCAACACAGGAAAGTGAAAAGTGAAAGTGAAGTCGCTCAGTCGTGTCCGACCCTCAGCGACCCATGGACTGCAGCCTTCCAGCCTCCTCTGTTCATGGGATTTTCCAGGCAAGAGTACTGGAGTGGGGTGCCATTGTCTTCTCCGCAAATTGGAGTGAGAGAATAATAATTCTGGCTAGATAAATATCTTTGTACATGAATGTCTAGGCATCTTAGTGTAACATTACGTTAAAGTGTTTGGTTTTTTTTTTTTTTCATTTTAACCTCAAATTATAATATTGCTTCTTCAGTAACTTCCTGAGTAGCTATCTATCACTATCATATCTAGCAAAGTAACATATGTAGGTTTGATTAAAATCTATAGGAGTTAAGTACGTTATGAATAGACTCATTTTTGAAAAATAACACTTTACTTCATGATTCAGAGATGCAGAATTTATGAAAACTAATGAAAAGACTTAGACTAAAGAACTGATAATGCTTGTCTAATCAACAGATTTTTTTCACATTATAGAAACACTAGCTTATTATACAGAGAAGAGGCATATATACAAAGTTTACTTGTAAATGTTAAATGCATGTTGTATATATATTAGATGCATTGTATATGTTAGATACACATATATATGCCAAATTTCCAGTGACAGCATATATTAAAAGCTTTAAAGCATTCTGTTGTGACAAATTTGATTTATCCAAAATAGACTTATATGCAAATGTATGCAGTATTGTGCAAAAATGTTTTTATCTTTTAGAATGAATGCTCATGAAATGTAGAGGAGGGAAAAAGGAGCACTGGACTAAAGGTCCAAATACTTGGAATCAGGAACAAGTTTAGATATATTCTGACATTTTAAAAGGTGGCTTCCTTATTAGCCCTGTGTCTCTCAATAGATGATAGTATTCATATTATTTTATGTTTTCATTGTCATCACTTGCAATTTGGGTAATAATGAAAATACTTTTAAGAATGTTCATAGGATTCTCCAGGCAAGAATACTGAGGTGGGTAGCCATTTCCTTCCCCAGGGGAGCCAGTAAATAGTTTGGAGAATCCAGAGACAATGTTGTTAAAGCAAAAGTTAAACTGGATAAAGTTAAACAGAATATTGAAATTTGGGAGAGAAAAGCTATCTCAACTGGCACTCAGTTGAAACAGAGACTGGGAGAATTTTTAAGGTCCTGGGATGAGCAGAAACACAAGCCACCTGTTTGCTAATTAACATTCTATACAGAAAAGGTAAATTTTCTTGTGTCTTTGTGACAGGAGTAGTTTGCTGTACAATTTGGAACAAGATGCCCACAAAGTTAGGCTCTTGCATTTCAACACATACTGAAAGAGTAGGGGGCCATCTCCCTTAATATTTAGGCTTTCTTGATAGCTCAGTTAGTAAAGAATTCACCTGCAGTGCAGATGGTGCCTATTTGATTCCTGGGTTGGGAAGATCCACTGAAGAAAGGGAAGGCTACCCACTCCAATATAGTCCATGGGGTGGCAAAGAGTGGGAAACGACTAAGTGACTTCCAATTTTCTTTAATATTTACACTCAAATAAATGTATCTCAGATCCTTGTGGAAGGCATGTAGGGACTGTAAAACTCTTAAGAGATTTTTTTTTTTACCTATAATTTATTTATTTTTATTTTTAATTAATTTTTATTTTTTAGTTTGGTTTGCTTTACAATACTGTATTCATTTTGCTATACATTGACATGAATCAGGCACGAGTGTACATGAACTCCCAATCCCGACCCCCACCTCCCCCCTCCCGCCCCACACCCTCTCTCTGGATTATCCCCGTGCATCAGTCCCAAGCATCCTGCATCCTGCATCAAACCTGGACTGGCGATTCGTTTCACTTATGATATCACACATGTTACACTGCCACTCTGCCAACCCATCCCACCCTCTCCCTCTCCCACAGAGTCCAAAAGGCCGTTCTATACATCTGTGTCTCTTTTGCTGTCTTGCGTACAGGTTTATCATTACCATCATTCTAAATTCCATATATATGTGTAAGTATACTGTATTGGTGTTTTTCTTTCTGGCTTACTTCACTCTGTATAATCGGCTCCAGCTTCATCCACCTCATTAAAACTGATTCAAATGTATTCTTTTTAATGGCTGAGTAATACTCCATTGTGTGTAAGTACCACAGCTTTCTTATCCATTCATCTGCTGATGGACATCTAGGTTGCTTCCGTGTCCTGACTATTATAAACAGTGCTGCGATGAACATTGAGGTACACGTGTCTCTTTCAATTCTGGTTTCCTTGATGTGTATGCCTAGCTCTCATTAGAACTGATTCAAATGTATTCTTTTTAATGGCTGAGTAATACTCCATTGTGTATATGTACCACAGCTTTCTTATCCATTCATCTGCTGATGGACATCTAGGTTGTTTCCATGTCCTGGCTATTATAAACAGTGCTGCAATGAACATTGGGGTACATGTGTCTCTTTCAATTCTGGTTTCCTCAGGGTGTATGCCCAGCAGTGGGATTGCTGGGTCATAAGGCAGTTCTGTTTGCAGTTTTTAAAGGAATCTCCACACTGTTCTCCATAGTGGCTGTACTAGTTTGCATTCCCACCAACAGTGTAAGAGGGTTCCCTTCTCTCCATACCCTCTCCAACATTTATTGCTTGCAGACTTTTGGATCGCAGCCATTCTGACTGGTGTGAAATGGTACCTCATTGTGGTTTTGATTTGCATTTCTCTGATAATAAGTTATGTTGAGCATTTTTTCATGTTTGTTAGCCATCCGTATGTCTTCTTTGGAGAAATGTCTATTTAGTTCTTTGGCCCATTTTTTGATTGGGTCGTTTATTTTTCTGGAATTGAGCTGCATAAGCTGCTTGTATATTTTTGAGATGAGTTGTTTGTCAGTTGCTTCATTTGCTATTATTTTCTCCCATTAAGAAGGCTGTCTTTTTACCTTGCTCATAGTTTCCTTTGTTGTGCAGAAGCTTATAATTTTAATTAGATCCTATTTGTTTATTTTTGCTTTTATTTACAGTATTCTGGGAGGTGGATCATAGAGGATCCTGCTGTGATTTATGTCGAAGAGTGTCTTGTCTGGTTTAATTGTTGAATTATTAGTAATTCTCTGCTCTACTTATTCCTGGAAGTAGCCAAAGAGTGTTTCACTGTAAGTCTAAAAGATTGTCTGTCAACACAAGGTCTTAGAGTATATTCATACTATTATCTTTCTCCTAATATGGCCTCAACTTGTGAGTGGTCTCTACCAGTGACCAGCGAAGCTACCAGCAGAATCTTAGCCAATGGTCTATAGCAATAACACTGGTTATAATTCTGAATGTTCCCCTTGAGGTAATTAAAATTGGGACAGCTTTCTTCCTGATTCAAAGTCCTAACCTTTCTTTTCACAGAGTGATTTCTCTAGTAAATTGTCATTGTAAATTCCCTTCCCTCTCTTTGACAGACATCTTTTTAAATACAAAAAGACTCGAATAGCCAAAGCCATCTTGAAAAAGAAGAATGGAACTGGAGGAATCAACCTGCCTGACTTCAGGCTTTACTACAAAGCCACAGTCATCAAGACAGTATGGTACTGGCACAAAGACAGAAATATAGATCAATGGAACAAAATGGAAAGCCCAGAGATAAATCCACACACCTATGGACACCTTATCTTCAACAAAGGAGGCAAGAATATACAGTGGAGTAAAGACAATCTCTTTAACAAGTGGTGCTGGGAAAACTGGTCAACCACTTATAACAGAATGAAACTAGATCACTTTCTAACACCATGCACAAAAATAAACTCAAAATAGATTAAAGATCTAAACGTAAGACTAGAAACTATAAAACTCCTAGAGGAGAACATAGATAAAACACCCTCTGACATAAATCACAGCAGGATTCTCTATGATCCACCTCCCAGAATATTGGAAATAAAAGCAAAAATAAACAAATGGGATCTAATTAAAATTAAAAGCTTCTGCACAACAAAGGAAACTATAAGCAAGGTGAAAAGATAGCCTTCTGAATGGGAGAAAATAATAGCAAATGAAGCAACTGACAAACAACTCATCTCAAAAATATACAAGCAGCTTATGCATTCATAAGGCAGTTCTATTTGCAATTTTTTAAGGAATCTCCACACTGTTCTCCATAGTGGCTGTACTAATTTGCATTCCCACCAACAGTGTAAGAGGGTTCCCTTTTCTCCACACCCTCTCCAGCATTTATTGCTTGTTGACTTTTGGATCGCAGCCATTCTGACTGGTGTGAAATGGCACCTCATTGTGGTTTGGATCTAATTAAAATTAAAAGCTTCTGCACAACAAAGGAAACTATAAGCAAGGTGAAAAGACAGCCTTCTGAATGGGAGAAAATAATAGCAAATGAAGCAACTGACAAACAACTAATCTCAAAAATATACAAGCAGCTTATGCAGCTCAATTCCAGAAAAATAAATGACCCAATCAAAAAAATGCGCCAAAGAAGTAAATAGACATTTCTCCAAAGAAGACATATGGATGGCTAACACATGAAAAGATGCTCAATATCACTCATTATCAGTTTCTTTTTTCTTTGTCTTTGGTGTACTGCAGATGCACTTCAACTTACAAAGTATGAATTTCTTCTTATCCTATTTGTAATGCATTGTGTTTCTTGTCTGTGGTTTCATATCTCTCCTCAGTTCAAGAAAATTCAATCATTGTCTCTTCAAGTAGTGTCCATCTTCCTCATTCTTTGTTCTCTCCTGAGAATTGATTTGGTGCATACTGGACCTCTTATTTTATCCTATAGGTCTCTTGATTTCTCTTTATATCATCTATTCTCTTTATTTTCTGTGTTGTTATTCATCAGTGTTAAAATGCTGCTTTAATATATATATTGCAACAATTTTATTTTACACTTTCAAAATCCTATTTGCTTATTAAAAAAAAATCTGTTGGTCACTCTGGGGTTTTACTGGTATCTCGGACAGTAAAGAATCCACCTGCAATGCGGGAGACCTGGGTTTGATCCCTGAGTTAGGAAGATCCCCGGAGGAGGGCATGCTAACCTGCTTGAGAATTCCTGCCTGAAGAATCCCCATGGGCAGCGGAGGCTGGTGGGCTAGAGTCCACGGGGTTGCCAATAGCTGGACATGACTGAGCAACTAAGCACAGTACAGCGGAGCTGGTCACTCTAGATAGTCTCATGTTGCTCGCTCAGTTTGGTATTTTCAGTAAAAAAATTTCTTCAACTATAATACCTCATCAAAGTTCTTTTATACTATATAGCTGATAATTTTAAATGCCTAAAGTTCTTGAGTATTCAAATTTGTTTATTATTGATGTTGATATTCATTTACAGAAACTTGCGTACTTCAGTGCTCACATTTCCTTGACTGTAGGCTCATCTAAGTTTGATTTGAATTCAAGAAATTTTAAGGGAATAAACTGATGATGTTTCCCCCTAAGATATATTTACTGATGTTTCTTCTGGAGACTAGTGGATACTGGTTACTTTAAACCAAGTATGTAGTCACATTGGTTCTCTTGGGCCTGGTACAGTACTGGTACATCAGCTATCCTTCATGCAACCCTACCTTTCAGATTTTCCTAGAACATACTACTTCTCTTTCGGTTATAACTTTATTTCTCTTTCTTTTTTGAAGCTTTCTTTAGTTTCCTGAAAAATCAGTAATACAGTAAAAAGTTTTACCCTGGATCTAAATGTTTTGTAGTGGAAGGTCCTTCAAATATCTTTTGCCCCATACTCCCTGAAAGAGAAACTACCTTCTATTTCTAATAGCTTTTGAGTTTTATATTTTAAATGTGTGTAATTAAGTACACAGCTTCTGCTTTATTAACTACACCAAAGCCTTTGACTGTGTGGATCACAACAAACTGGGGAAAATTCTTCAAGAGATGGGAATACCAGACCACCTGACCTGCCTCTTGAGAAATCTGTATGCAGGTCAGGAAGCAACAGTTAGAACTGGACATGCAACAACAGACTGGTTCCAAATTGGGAAAGGAGTACATCAAGGTTGTATATTGTCACCCTGCTTATTTAACTTATATGCAGAGTACATTATACAAAATGCCAGGCTGGATGAAGCACAAGCTGGAATCAAGATTGCCAGGAGAAATACCAATAACCTCAGATATGCAAATGATACCACCCCTATGGCAAAAGTACACAGCTTCTGCTTTATTAACTACACCAAAGCCTTTGACTGTGTGGATCACAACAAACTGGGGAAAATTCTTCAAGAGATGGGAATACCAGACCACCTGACCTGCCTCTTGAGAAATCTGTATGCAGGTCAGGAAGCAACAGTTAGAACTGGACATGCAACAACAGACTGGTTCCAAATTGGGAAAGGAGTACATCAAGGTTGTATATTGTCACCCTGCTTATTTAACTTATATGCAGAGTACATTATACAAAATGCCAGGCTGGATGAAGCACAAGCTGGAATCAAGATTGCCAGGAGAAATACCAATAACCTCAGATATGCAAATGATACCACCCCTATGGCAGAAAGTGAAGAAGAACTAAAGAGCCTTTTGATGAAAGTGAAAGAAGAAAGTGAAAAAACTGGCTTGAAACTCAACATCCAAAAACTAAGATTATGGCAACTGGGCCCATCGCTTCATGCAATAGATGGGGAAACAATGGAAACAGTGAGAGACTTTATTTTTTGGGGCTCCAAAATCACTGCAGATGCTTACTGCAGCCATTCAATTAAAAGATGCTTGCTCCTTGGAAAAAAGTTATGACCAACCTAGACAGCATATTAAAAAGCAGAGACATTCCTTTGCCAACAAAGATCTGTCTAGTCAAAGCTATGGTTTTTCCAGTCATGTGTCATAGTCCATGAGCATAGTCATGTATGGATGTAAGAGTTGGACTATAAAGCTGAGCTCTGAAGAATTGATGTTTTTGAACTGTGGTGTTAGAGAAGACTCTTGAAAGTCTATTGGACTGCAAGGAGATCCAACTAGTCAATCCTAAAGGAAATCAGTCCTGAATATTCATTGGAAGGACTGTTGTTGAAGCTGAAACTCTAATACTTTGGCCACCTGATGTGAAGAACTGACTCATTTGAGAAGACCCTGATGTTGGGAAAGATTGAAGGGTGTAGGAGAAGGGGATGATAGAGGATGAGATGGTTGGATGACATTACTGACTCGATGGACATGAGTTTGTATAAGCTCTGGGAGTTGGTGATGGACAGAGAAGCCTGGGGTGCTGCAGTCCATGGGGTCACAGAGTCAGACAGGACTGAGTGACTGAACTGAACTGAATTAAGTACATTAGTATTCATTACTGTTGTAACATCTTATTATCTTTTATCTGTATAAAACATCATTTTTTATTATGTCATATTTAATGCTTTTTTCCCTTCAATGCTATTTTTCCAATAGGTACATTATCACTTTTGTTTTCTTTTTGTTAGCACTTTCTTACCATTGGTTTGTTTCTCATTCATTAGAATTTTTGCACTTTTAAACTTTTTAAAACATTTATTGGTAATTCATCATTTATATTAAACAATGTGCAATATACTTGCACAGTTTCATTATACATGGTTTCATTTCTCATTTTCAGCCTTTCCAGGACCTATCGATCTAAAGATTTGGATTTTCAGTTAAAAGAAATAAGTAATTTAATTATTTCTCCTTCTATTCTCTTTTTCCTCTTCAGTTCAAAGTTCTAATAGATTTTGGAATTTCTGGATTTAGCTAACATTTTAAAAATCATGATTTCTTTTTCCACTTGTCTTGCGTTATAGGATAACCCCATATATGAATCCCTCAGTATAATAACTAATTTTCACCTAAATCTATTCTGTCATTCAGCTATTTTATACATGCATGCTAAGTCATTTCAGTCGTGTCCAACTCTTTGTGGCCCTATGGACTGTAGCCCTCCAGGCTCCTCCATCCATGGCATTCTGCAAGGAAGAATGTTGGAGTGGGCTGTCATGCTCTCTTCCAGGGGATCATCCTGACTCAGGGATTGAACCTGCGTCTCATGTCTCCTGAATGGCAGACAGGTTCTTAAAACTAGTGCCACCTGGGAAGTCCCTCAGCTATTTTACTAAATTTTAATTTTAGCAAATATGTTTTGAAAGATTCAATTATTCTTTTATTGTGGCTTATATATTTTCTTTTAGTTTTAAAATACAGTGGCAATATTCTCAAAATTTTCTGAGAATATTTTAAAATTTTAATTCAAAAATTGCTGCTTTTTGCTACACTGATTCTGATCTGTGGCAATTAGTCCTCTGAATTCTGTTCATCTCTTATTTTTCTTTCTTTTACCTTGCTTGCCTATCATAATTACTGGTAATATTTGATTGCTCATTTGTACTTACAGATTAAATGAAGTAAATAAGTAAGTGAAGTCGCTCAGTCATGTCTGACTCTTCGTGATCCCATGGAATGTAGCCTACCAGGCTTCTGCGTCTATGGGATTCTCCAGGCAAGAATACTGGAGTGGGTTACCATTTCCTTCTCCAGGGGATCTTCCCGACCCAGGGATTGAACCTGGTCTCCTGCATTGGAGGAAGATGCTTTAACCTCTGAGCCACCAGGGAAGATACATTACAGATTAGGGCGGGCAGTAATCTCATGAGTAGCTATGCTGATGGTCTCTGACTGAGGGTCTCTATTCTAAGGACAGTGATTGAAGGTTCTGTTAGAGCTTTCACAGTTTTGTGGAAGTAGGAATTGAGTTTTATGCTTGCTTGGAATTTTTGTTGGGTGGATTTTTCTTTTTTATGAGGAGGCTCTTTGTCCCTTGTAAGAACTATAAGTTACTTGGGCTAGTGTCTCGTTCCACTTGTCTTAGGACACATTTGTTTTCTTCCTGGAGTAGAACTAAGTAATGAATGAATCAGCCTCTTTTCTAGGGCCCACTTTTTCTCTCAGGACTCACTGTTTACAGTCAGGAAGCTGTTTTGTGTTTCTGAGGAAACACTCACTAGCGTGGTGGGGTACTCTCTTTTGTGATTTTTGCCTCTTTCTGAGGCCTTGATTTCTTATCCCTACTAGGTTTTGTCCAACATTCATACACACCACACACACACACACACGCAATTTCTTTCTACCTCTGGCCCAAATGCTATATATGGGAGGGTCTGCCAGAACTGGGGAGTGAACTGTATATGCCCAGGTCACAGATCTATATAGTCTTCTAAGACCCTGAAGGGCCCTGGACAGTCACCCAGGCCCAGGCTTCTAGCATGAAACCCTGGGATCCCAATCTGACATCTACCAAGATCCAAGACCATAGCAACTTCAATGTGCCATTTTATTCTGAAATTAGAAAATTAGGTCAGGCGTCAGAGGACCTGAACAGGAGCCTGCCTGATAAAGCCTAATGCTGTCAGCTTTTGCCATCTCCTTCTCCTCTTCCAATAGACCAGAGTACAGTGCCTTCCAAAGACTGGCTGCCTATATGTCTATGCACACCCCAGACCATGTCTCACTCACCTGCCTAGAGCCTCCAATAATTGAAGGAGGGGCACTCAGGCTCTGTGATTGCCTGAACACGTGCAGACCATGGGCCCATACAGGACTGGCGGTACTCTTGCCACTCACATATCTTGGAGAAAGGCTCATTAAACCTACAGCCTATAGTGTGTCACCATTTCACTGACAACCTTCCAAAACAACAGCCTGATGCCCTGAACTATGGCAGAGCAAACAGTCTCGTTCAAGACCTGGGCAGCAACCTCATTGAATGAAACAGCCTTTCCAGCAGAAGTTAAGTCCAAGGGAATAAATGGCCCTTACTCCCTGAATCCAACTAAGGAGTACATAGACTATGGCACTAGGCACCTTGGGCTCCTCTTCTGGATACTGCTTTGTAGAAAAAGCAAGATCTTCCAAGTGGGGAATAAAAAGAGAAACACACACACACACACACACACGCTCTCACACACAAAAAACAAAAAAGTCCCAGACACTCACCAATATCCTCAGAGCTAGTTGGCTTGTGTGGCAGCTGCGGAGCGTCTAAAATTCAGGGCAGGGCGTCTCTGTCCCTCCTGGAGCACTTAACCCTGAAGAGCAGCCTCAGGGCATTGCTCTCTCTTTCCGACCCAGTCCATTTATCAGTACCAGTGATGGGGGAGCTGGCTCCTTCACCCAAGTCTCTCGGGAAGTAGTCACGTTTGAACACCAAGCCGAATGCTCAGAGAATGAGGGATAAGCCAGGGCTGGAGACACAGCCAAGTCCGAGTGGTCGTGCAGTGTGGAGTTTCGCAGGAAGGCAAACCACAGGGCAGCTGGAACTTGCAAGGTGAGGTACGCGACTTCGGCTGAAATAAACGCGCGTCCCAGCAGAGGGGAAGGATGGGCTGAGATGCGCCAAGCGTCTAGGGGTGGCTCAGAGTATGGAGAAACGACCCTCTGAGGCGGTGCAGCAGACTTGACGCACCTGAGAAGGGACTCTGATCTCGCGGGATCTGGGTAGACGTACAGGTGCGCGTCAGGAGAGCCTGGGATGAGACGCCCAGGTGCCCCCGTGCCGAAGGGTCCTCCCTTCAGACTCGTCTGGGAGGAGTTTGGCTTACCTCGCCTATGCGCAATGCCTAAAGCTCTGGGGGCTTCTTGACCTCCTCTAGTCAGAGTCACAGAGCAGTGGCGGCTCAACCCAGAGGTCCGAACAGGTAGGGGCAAGGTGCTCTGACCCAAAGGCACCTGAGTGGGACCCCAAACTCGAGCCTCCGAGA
>SJXQ01001100.1:249622-266716 GCA_006408695.1 Aepyceros melampus
CCCACTTTTTGTCCTCTGCCAAGGCTCAAGGCCACAGCAACCTGCTGCTGCTGCTGCTGCTGCTGCTAAGTCGCTTCAGTAGCGTCTGACTCTGTGTGACCCCATGGACTGTAGCCTACCAGGCTCCTCTGTCCATGGGATTTTCCAGGCAAGAGTACTGGAGTGGGTCACCATTGCCTTCTCCGACAGCAACCTGAATGCATTCTAATCTTAAAAAACAAACAAAAAACACAGCCTTTTTTGGGAACTGTAACTCACATAGCATACATTTCACCCGTTTAACCTGTACAATTCAGTGGTTTTGGGTATACTCAAAAGTTGTGCAACCATTGTCACTATCGAATCCCAGAAGAGTTCCCATTTTATCACTCCCAAAAGAAACCCCCTGTATTGGCAGTCACTTTACGTTTGTTCCTTCCCTTAGCCTATGGCAACAATTGATTTACTTTCTGCCTTGATGAATTCATCTGATTTGGAGATTTCAAATGAAAGGAATCATACAATATGTGTTATTTTATGTTTGGCTTCTTATATTTAGGATAATGTGTTCAAGGTTCATCTAGTTGTAACATACATCAGTATTTCATTCCTTTTTATGGCTGCATGATTTTCTGTTGGATGGTTATACTACATTTGTTTATCCATTCAGCAGTTGATGGACATTTGGACTATTTAAACCTTTTGATTTTTATGAATAGTGCTGTTATAAATATTCATATGTAAGTTTTTGTGTAGAAGTATGTTTTCTTTTCTCTTGGAGTATACTGAGGAGAGGAATTGTTGGTTCATATGGCAACTCTATGTTTAATTTTTGAGGAACTGCCAAACTGTTTCACAAAGAGGCTACAACATTTTGCAGCCTCACTAGCTGTGTATGAGGCTTCCAGTTTCTCCACAAACTTGGCAACACTTGTTAATGTACATCTTTTTAGATTATAGTCATTTTAGTGGTCATGAATCAGTACCTCATTGTGTTTGAGAACCTAACTTATTAACTGTTTTTTCATGTGCTTGTTGGCCATTTATATATCTTTGAAGAAATGTCTATTTAGAATCTTGCCCACTTTTAAATTGGGAATTTTTCTTTTTATTATTATTATTGTGAGTGTTCTTTATGTATTACAGATACAAAACTGTTGTTATATATATGATTGTAAATATTTTCTTCCATTCTGTGGGTTGTCTTTTTATTTTTTGAGATGTTCTTTTGAACACATTTTTAATATTCATGATATCATTACTTTGCCGACTAAGGTCCATCTAGTCAAGGCTATGGTTTTTCCTGTGGTCATGTATGGATGTGAGAGTTGGACTGTGAAGAAGGCTGAGCGCAGAAGAATTGATGCTTTTGAAGTGTGGTGTTGGAGAAGACTCTTGAGAGTCCCTTGGACTGCAAGGAGATCCAACCAGTCCATTCTGAAGGAGATCAACCCTGGGATTTCTTTGGAAGGGCTGATGCTGAAGCTCCAGTACTTTGGCCACCTCATGCAAAGAGTTGAGTCATTGGAAAAGACCCTGATGCTGGGAGGGATTGGGGGCAGAAGGAGAAGGGGACGACTGAGGATGAGATGGCTGGATGGCATCCGGACTCAATGGACGTGAGTCTGAGTGAACTCCGGGAGTTGGTGATGGACAGGGAGGCCTGGCGTGCTGCGATTCATGGGGTTGCAAAGAGTTGGACACGACTGAACGACTGAACTGAACTGAACTGATTTACCTATCAACTTATATATTTTTTGGTTGCTTGTGCCTTTCATATGTTATCTAACAAAGATTTTCTTCTATTTTTTCTTCTAAGAATTTTAAATTTTTGGTTCTTAAATTTAGGTCTTCATATATATTGAGTTAATTTTTGTATGTGGGGTGAAGTAGTGGCATTTTTCTAATAATTTTCTTTGATCCTTTGGATATGGTTTTTTAACAGTTTTTTTTTTTAGCATATTAGCTGATTTGAAGTCTCTATTTATTTAATTTTATAATCTATGTTTCTCAGGAACTGTTTTTTTTTTTTTTAATTGCTTTTCCCCCTGTCTGTTGGCCATAGTTGCCTATTTCTTTGAGGACCTTATACTTTTTTGTTGAAATGTGGACATTGAAATAATACAATGCTATACTTTTGGGTAATAGACTCCTACCACCTCCAGGGTTTGTTGTTGTTATTTGTTGACATTTGTGTTTATTTGTGACTTTTCTGGAATAATTATGTAAAGTCTGTGTTCTTTGTTATATCTGACCACTGATGTCTCCACTTGGTTAGTCTAGTGGTCAGCTCAAAACTGAAGAGATATTTCCTTAAAAAATTTGTATAGGTAAATCTTCCAATCTTTGCTAAAGGGCTCTATGCGCATATTGCATCATGCCTGAGTGCTCTAATGGATTGCTTATAGCTTTGCCTTGGTTTTAACTTTCTGCTTGTGCAGAGCCTGAAGGTCAGTCAGAGGTGAGAGATTAATATGTTCTTAGGTACTTACTGGGCATGCATACATTCCTCAACATGATGTGGCCTTCTAGATTCCAGTAACATGTCAGAGCTTTACAAAGCCCCCTATGGATACTTCATTACCCAGTTTTTTCTTTTAAACTTTTCTGACTGTCGTCTTGGTAGTCTAGCTGAAATACCACTTAAAGCATCTACTGATTAGACAATTCCTACATTGTTGTTCAGTTACTGAGTCCTGTCTGACTTTTTGCAACCCCATGAACTGCAGCACCCCAGGCTTCCCTGTCCTTCACCATCTGCCAGAGCTTGCTCAAAATCATGTCCATTGAATCAGTGATGCCATCTATTATATTTATCTCATTCTCTGTCACCCCCTTCTCCTCTTGCCCTCAATATTTCCCAGCATCAGAGTCTTTTTCAATGAGTTGGCTCTTTGCATGAGGTGGCTAAAGTATTGGAGCTGCAGCTTCAGAATCAGTCGTTCCAATGAATACTCAGGATTGATTTACTTTTAGGATTGACTGGTTTGATCTCCTTGCTGCCTAAGCTACTCTCAAGAGTCTTCTCCAACACCGACATTCAAAATCATCAATTCTTTGGTGCTCAGCCATCTTTGTGGTCCAACTTCCACTTCCATACAAGACTACTGGAAAAATCATAGATTTTATTATATGGATCTTTGTTGGCAAAGTGAAGTTTCTGCTTTTTAATATGCTGTCTAGGTTTATTGTAGCTTTTCTTTCACGAAGCAAAAGTCTTTTAAGTTTGTAGCTGCAGTCCTCATTTGCAGTGGTTTTGAAGCCCCCCAAAATTAAATCTGCCATTGTTTCCACTTTTTCCCCATCTATTTGCCACGAAGTGATGGGACCAAATGCCATGATTTTCAGTTTTTGAATGCTGAGTTTTAAGCCAGCTTTTTCACTGTCCTCTTTCACCTTCATCAAGAGGCTCTTTAGTTCCTTTTCACTTTCTGCCATTAGAGTGGTATCATCTGCATATCTGAGGTTTTTGATATTTCTCCCAGAACTCTTGATTCCAGCTTGTGATTCACCAGCCCAGCATTTCACATAATGTACTCTGCATGGAAGTTAAATAAGCAGGGTGACAATATACAGCCTTGACGTACTCCTTTCCCAATTTGGAACCAGTCCATTGTTCCATGTCCAGTTCTAGCTGTTCCTTCTTGACTGCATACAGATTTCTCAGGAGGCAGGTCAGGTGGTCTGTTATTCCCATCTCTTTAAGTATTTCTCAGTTTGTTGTGATCCAGACAAAGGCTTTAGCATAGTCAGTGAAGCAGAAGTAGATGTTTGTTTGGAATTCTCATGTTTTTTCTATGATCCAATGGATGTTGGCAATTAGATCTCTGGTTCCTCTGCCTTTTCTAAATTCAACTTTAATATCTGGAAGTTCTTGGTTCACATACTGTTGAAGCCTAGCTTGAAGAATTTTGAGAATTACTTTACTAGTGTGTGAGATGAGTGCAATTGAGCAGTAGTTTGAGCATTCTTTGGCATTGCCTTTCTTTGGGATTGGAATGAACACTGACCATTTCCAGTCTTGTGGCCACTGCTAAGTTTTCCAAATTTGCTGACATATTGAGCGTAGCACTTTAAGAGCATCATGTTTTAGGATTAGAACAGCTCAGCTGGAATTCTATCACCTCCTCTTGCTTTGTTCATAGTAATGCTTCCTGAGGCTCACTTGACTTCACATTCCAAGATGTATGGTTCTAGGTGAGTGGCCTTACCATCAGGGTTCGCAGTCATTAAGGTCTTTTTTTATACAGTTCTGTGTATTCTTGCCACCTCTTAATGTCTTCTGCTTCTTTTAGGTCCTTGCCATTTCTGTCCTTTATTGAGCCCATCTTTGCATGATATGTTCCTTGGTATCTCTAACTTTCTTGAAGAAATCTTTATTCCATTGTATTGTTTTCCTGTAATTCTTTGCATTGTTCCCTTAAGAAGGCTTTCTTATCTCTCCTTGTTATTGTCTGGAACTCTGCTTTCAGTTGGGTGTATCTTTCCCTCTCTCCTTTGCCTTTTGTGTCTCTTTTCTCAGGTGTTTGTAAGGCCTCCTCAGACAACCACTTTGCCTTCTTGCATTTCTTTTTCTTGGGGGTGGTTTCAGTCACTACCTCCTGTACAATGTACCTTTGTCCACAGTTCTTCAGGCACCCTGTCTACCAAATCTATTCCTTTGAATCTATTATTACCTCCACTGTATAATCATAAGAGATTTGATTTAGGTCATACCTGAATGGCCTAGTGGTTTTTCCTACTTTATTCAATTTAAGCCTGGAGTTTTCAATAAGGACCTGATGATCTGAGCCATAGTCATTCCAGGTTTTGTTTTTGCTGACTGTATAGAGCTTCTCCATCCTTGGCTGCAAAAAATATAATCAATCTGATTTTGGTTTTGACCATCTGGTGATGTCCATGTGTAGATTTGTCTCTTGCCACATTAAATATTGTTGATTGTTTTTAAGAAACACCCAGCAGGTAAATCATTTTTCATAGGATACCCTCTGTATCAGGTCAAAATAAAGACATACCTTGTGAATGCTACTTTTTAGGGAACTTGTAGGTGATATACTGCTATTCTAGGGGCTTAGGGCTTTTGGAGGAGTTCCAAATCCATTCTGTGCTCTCCAGACTCAGGGATTTCACAGCTACTGTTGTTGTGAAGTTGTTGGTTTTCAAGTTTGGGAAGGTTGGGAAGACAGGATTAGGGCAAGTTAAAATGCCATTAAATTTGCTGTTCTTATCAATGTTCATCTCTTTTCCTTGAGTGTACATTTACTATATTGTTGCACATCTTTAGTTAATTTCAAAGTTCTGAAAAAGTTGATTTTGATGGTTTTTTCCAGTGATTTTCCTCATTGCTTTTATAGAGAAGCAGATTTTCAGTTATCAAGTCCTAAATAACTCAGCCATTTTGGAAGTGCTCTGATATACTGAATGCTGATCTATTTTCTAATTTGGTTGTTTTGTATACTAATACAGAGATTGCCATAAGTAAACATAACAGATAACAATATACTTAGCTCTCATAACAGTTAAAAAAATAACTACTGTAATCTTTTGGAATCTATCAATAGTACAAAGATATCATGGTTTGATTATTTGCCTGTTTTTGTACTAAGAGTTTTCTACCTTAAGGTAGAAAGCACTTAATATAATTGACAACCTAAGATTATGACTATGAACACAAGCTTTGTCTTCTGAAAAAAATAGGTTTAATATTTGTTTTCTTATAAGTGTATGACTTTAGACCTATTGCAAATGTCTCTGACTTTCAATCTTCTCACTTATAAAATAGCAACCATAATATATACCTCATAGAGTTATGCTGAAGATTGAATGACACAATGTATGTAAAGCTCTTTCTTCAATAAATGGTACCTATTATTATTTAAAATTGAAGCTGGTACTTTAGATATAATTTCAGTGGAGGAAATTAGTAGGTGGGATGGTTTATTCATTGGCAGAAATTTAATATCCTCCTACCTCTTTCATTTGGTTAGTTTGAAATTTTTCATTCTGATTTTTCTGCTGTGGTTTTTGGAGGGATCTCATTTATGTATTTTAATTCCAAAGCACAAGAGAATCCTCCTTCTTATGGTGCCCCCATAAATTGCACTTATCTGCTTTTACCAAAGGGCCAAGGAAAGTGCTAGAGGTTACTGTTTATCTAGATTGAGCAGTCAGTTGAGCAAAAGTAGGCTTAACACGTCATCTAACATAATAATTTTAGGTATATAACATGGCATGCCAGTAATAAACACAGATGTTTCACAGAATGTTATCTATCTTTTGTTGTTGTTTAGTCACTCAGTTGTCTGACTCTTTGAGACCCCCATGGACTGCAGTCTGCTAGACTCTCTGTCCATGGGATTTTTCAGGCAAGATTACTGGAATAGCCTGGCATTTCCTTCTTGAGGAGATCTTTCTTACCCAGGTATTGAACTTGCATCTCTGTGTCTCCTGTATTGCCTGTGAATTCTTTACCTCTGATGCACCAGGAAAGCCCCATATCTATCTTATTAGTTAAGTAAATATAACCAGTCCTAGATGGCAATAACATCCAAATGTCAAAATATTTCTTCCTCTTATATTTTCAAATATCAGATTATGCCCTTCCCAGTGTGTGTGTGCTCAGTCGCTCAGTTGTGTCTGGCCCTTTGGGACACCATGGACTATAGCCTGCCAGGCGCCTCTGTCCATGACATTTTCCAGGCAAGAATACTGGAGTGGGTACCATTTCCTACGTCAGGGGATTTTCCTGACCCAGGGATCAAACCCATGTCTCTTGTGTCTCCTGCATTGGCAGTCAGATTCTTACCCAGTAGTAGGTACTAAATCAATCCAATAGATAAAATGAAAAGATATCACTTTCATAATTTACAGTTACTGTTGTTGTTCAATCATTCAGTCCCAAGGACTGCAGGATGCCAGGCTTCCCTGTCCTTCACTATCTTTTGCAGTTTGCTCAGACTCATGTCTGTTGAGTCAGTGATGCCATCCAACCATCTCATTTCTGTCACCCACTTCTCCTCCTGCCTCAGTCTTTCCTAGCATCAAGGTCTTCTCCAATGAGTTGGCTCTTCGTATCAGGTAGCCAAAGTATTGGAGCTTCAGCTTCAGCATCAGTCCTTCCAATGAATACTTAGATCCTTGAGATTGACTGGTTTGATCTCCTTGCTGTCCAAGGGACTCTCAAGAGTCTTCACCAGCACCACAGTTCCAAAGCATCTTCAGTGCTCTGTCTTCTTTTTGGTCCAATTCTCACACCCATACATGACTACTGGAAAAATCATAGCTTTGATGATACAGACCTTTGTCAGCAAAGTGATGTCTCTGCTTTATAATATGTTGTCTGGGTTTGTCATAGCTTTTCTTCCAAGGAGGAAACATCTTTTAATTTCATGGTTGCAGTCACTTTCTGCAATGATTTTGGAGCCCAAGAAAATAAAGTCTGGGATTCTCCAGGAAAGAACACTGGAGTGGGTTGCCATTTCCTTCTCTAATGTATGAAAGTGAAAAGTGAAAGTGAAGTCGCTCAGTCATGTCCGACTCTTAGCCTACCAAATACCTAATTCTATGTCATTTTTAAGATACTTTCTTGAATGTGGTGTAAATGTTTAGATTAAGGAGGTAAATTAAATATTTTTATGAAATGAAAAATGTTAAAGAGTGCATTTATGTAACTTTTAAAAATGTAACTTTTGATAGCAATAGGTGGTTCAAGAATGGAAGCAGTGATATTTTCCCCAGTGTTGATAAGTAAGGAAACAAAAATCAATGCTACTTTCTGTTATCCTTCTTCCCCCAATACCCGACCCTCTTTTAAGAATTTAATGTTTAGTCATAAACAAAACAAAAAAACCTTAAATATATGTCCTATTTCCATTATGTGGGATGGCCATGTTTCCAAACATAAAGAGTCTATTGAATATTTGACTCAATAAGTCATTAATTTTTTTGTGGGAACATTGATAATTCTTATTGTTAATATTTTATATTCCATTTCTTCTGTACATTTAGAGTTGAACTTGGAGTAACTATTCAGTGATTAGGGCACATTTATCATCCTCTCTTTAATGATTCTGTGACCTATCCAAATCCAAATCCACTCTTCACTCTTCTCTCTCTTGTTGTATGTCCTAGGAGGCTGACATTTATGGAGTACATTAATTTGATCTCCTACTCTCATCCTTTCTGTTGGGTTCTCTGTGGCAGTCCCCATTAGCAAATTGGGAGCATAAAGAAAATAAGACTGAAGTATTTTTTCTTCCTGATTTCATAAGATTGCTTAAATCTACCTACAAAAGACCGCTGCCCCTGTATCCATAGTTATTCTCTTCAGGTTTCAGCAACTTCTTCCTCTCCATTTTTTTTTTTCCCGGTCAGACCTAGGAGTAATAGCAATTGTGGCTTGCTGATTTCCCTTAACACTCATTTACTGTTTTGTGAATAGTCCCTTCTTATTCCCTTTGAGTGTGAAATCTGCTTCCTCCTGGGAGCCCAACTAACACACAGCTAAATACTGATCTGTATACTAGCCTCTGTAGTTAAGACAGAACAGAGGGTAATTTTTAGAGGAGGAGATACTACTAACATCAAAATAACATATGCAATGAAATAAAAAATACAAATTAATATAACCCTGTGCCTGAATACTAGTGTGGACATGGAAAAGAGAAATGGAGTTAGTAATGTTTATTGAGTCTTTTAAAGTGTAAGTTTGGTGGAGTACTGCTAAATATTTTTACAAATTGGCCTCAGTATAAATTCTAGCATTTTTTATTTTCAAGGTATAAGACATGATCTGATAGAATGACAGATTTGGATCATTTTTGATATAAACACACAGTGATTGATTTCAGAATATGATCAATGAGATCTATTCTCTCCCTAAGACATTGAATGGTATAGTACTCAGAGAATTTGCCGCTTGGTTGCCTTTATAGAATTTGACTTTTAAGTGAACAGTCCTTTGGAAGTTGACCACTAGTTGATATAGTCTTAATGTAAATTGACCTTTGGATGGTGCAGTTCTTAGGGAATTTGATCTTGAGTGGTATAGTCCTTTCTAATTTAACCTATAAAGTCATTGGATGAGTATTCAAAAAGATATATACTACAATATTCAGCAAAACCACATGCATATCTGATAAAGGACTTGAAGTTTATAAAGAACTTTCTTATAGTAGTTCACTTCAGTCACTCAGTCATGTCCAACTCTTTACAACCTCATGGACTGCAGTACACCAGGCCTCCCTGTCCGTCGCCAACTCCTGGAGTTTACTCAAACTCATGTTCATTGAGTCAGTGATGCCATCCAACCATCTCATCCTCTGTCGTTGCCTTCTCCTCCAGCCTGCAATCTTTCTCAGCATCAGGGTCTTTTCTAATGAGATGGTTCTTTGCATAAGGCAGTCAAAAACAATCCAATTTTAAAAACAGACAGAAGTTTTAAACAGACATTTGACAGAATGCTGTTGCTGCTACTGCTGCTAAGTCACGTCAGTCGTGTCCGACTCTGTGCGACCCCATTGAAGGCAGCCCACCAGGCTCCTCCATCCCTGGGATTCTCCAGGCAAGAACACTGGAGTGGGTTGCCATTTCCTTCTCCAATGCATAAAAATGAAAAATGGAAGTGAAGATGCTCAACATCATTAGTTATTATGTGTGTTTGTGTTCAGTCACTCACTCATGTCCAACTCTTTGTGACCCTATGGACTACAGCCCACCAGTTTCCTCTGTCCATGGAATTTTCCAGGAAAGAATGTTGGAGTGGGTTTTGCTATTTCCTACTCAGGGGATCTCTCTCATCCAGGGATCGAAACTGGGTCTCTTGCATCTCCTCCATTGGCAGGCGGATTCTTTACCACTGTGCTACCTGGGAAGCCTTGAAATATATATGTACCCCAAAGAAAGCAGTGGGATTGGAGATCAATATTATAGGGAAATATAAGTTAAATCACATTGAGATGCCACTATAGACTCATTATGGTAACTAAAATTAAAAAAGATTGACAATAATAAACGTTGATGGGCTTTTGGTACAATTTGAAGTCTCTTATGTTGCTGATGGGAGTACAAAAAGATAAGGTCACTTTGGAAAACAGCGTTGGCAGTTTTTTATAAACACACACTGTATGATTCAGCAATCTTGCTTCTAGGTGTTTAACCAAAACAAATATAAACAGGTCCACACTAGTCTAGACCCACTCTAGTCAAATGTTCATAGAAGTTTTATTCATAATAACTAAAAGCTGAAAACAAGCCTAAGTCCATCAAAGGATAACTGGTTAAATAGTTTGTGTTATACTCATGCAATGGAATGCTATTTAGCAATGAATAGGAGTGAGGTACAATTATTAGTATATCAGACAACGTGGATAAATCTCAAAAACGTTATGCTAAATGAATGAGGTCAGAAACAAAAGACTAAATGCTGTAGAACTCTATTTATATTACATTCTAGAAAAGGCAAAACTATTGGGATAGAAAACAAAACCAGGGATGGAGGTTAGGGGTGTGACTGACTTCAAAGAGGAATAAAGGAGCTATATGGAAATGTTCTGACTCTTGATAGCGGTAGTGTTTACATGACTGTGTATATTTGTCGAAACTCATCAGACTACCTTTGAAAGAGTGAGTTTTATTATGTATAATTGTATTTCAATAAAGCTGCCTTGTGAAGGAAAAATAGAATTCAGCAAAATCTACTTCATAATAGATGGATATTCAGTTACTCTTTGAAGTTGTTGACGGTATACTTTGATATTGGGTATATTTCAATGTAATTCACCTTATTTGGAATTTCCAGCTCTTAGGATATAAGATTATTTATACTTCTGAATAGCAGGTTACTGGAAAAGTAGAGTAAGCTAATATAATTTATTTCTTTTGAAAAAAGATCTTACTTATTTGCTCTTGTGCAACAAAAATACTTGTGCATATTATGAATGATGGATAAGGATGAAGTAGCTGAGAAATTCTGAGAGGAGGAAAGACTAGAGTCAAGGGTCCTTGAAAATGATAATTTCTAATTAAGGAAAATAAGCAATTCAAAGAGCTACTGCCAACAAAAATCGGTTTTGCATAAATCTTAACCAATCAGACTGAGGAGTTCTTTTTGGAGTTACCTGGTAGAGCTCTCAAAGTAACTCCAAAAGAAACTCCTTAGTTATTTCTCAATAAAGCCAGAAATAAAGAGAAAGTTATTGAAATCATACACATTAATGTCTATTTGTTTTATATTAGATGATACTTACTTCAACAAATAGAAAACCAAGATTTCATAAAATAAGTTCTGTAGATTTCTCAACATTTGGTTAGTTCTCAAAGTTTAAGCTGAATTTTAGATTTTCCTGTTATCAGTTTCTATACAAGAAGATTTTGAGGTGGTTCTTTTATTTTTATATTGTTTTATCAGATGCCTCCAACTCTTTCTGAAGCAACAATACACATGTTTTTATGTTTGTATATTCTTGGGAGAATTATAAATATATATTTTGTTACAATCCTGTCCTTACTTAAACCAGTTCAAAGTATATTTCACAGTCTATAGTTATATGAAAACAGTGATAGACTTTATTTTTTGGGGCTTCAAAATCACTGCAGATGGTGACTGCAGCCATGAAATTAAAAGACTCTTGCTCCTTGGAAGAAAAGTTATGACCAACCTAGATAGCATATTCAAAAGCAGAGACATCAGTTTGCCAGCAAATGTCCATCTAGTCAAGGCTATGGTTTTTCTAGTGGTCATGTATGGATATGGGAGTTGGACTATAAAGAAAGCTGAGCACTGAAGAATTGATGCTTTTGAACTGTAGTGTTGGAGAAAACTCTTGGAGTCCCTTGGACAGGAAGGAGAGCCAACCAGTCCATCCTAAAGGAAATGAGTCCTGAATATTCATTGGAAGGACTGATGCTGAAGCTGAAGCTCTAATACTTTGGCCACCTGATGCAAAGAGCTGACTCATTGAAAAGATCTGATGCTGGAAAAGATTGAAGGCTGGAGTAGAAAGGGATGATAGAGGATGAGATGGTTGGATGACATCATCGACTCAATGGACATGAGTTTGAGTAAACTCTGGGGGTTAGTGATGGACAGGGAGCCCTGGCGTTCTGCAGCCCGTGGAGTCATGAAGAGTCAGACACGACTGAGCGACTGAACTGAATGGATGATAATTATAAGCAGTCCTGAGAAGGGGTTGCAAGTATTATCTCACTGAGTTTTGTTCTATATTTAGACCAAAAACTCTATAAAAAGTAATTTATCCAACTTTTGTTTTGGTGATTTCCATGAAGTGAGAAACAACTGTTAATCAGTAAATTTTTTTTCCCCCAAACATTATCTGGCACTATCAATTAAATTAGATAAAGAAAAACTGAATTTCATATCTCTGAGAAGTGGGTATATTAAGTGCTATAAATTTTTTGGATGATTCATTCAAATTAAAATAATTGAGAGTCTGCTGACAGAATCCAAAAGGAACTTGGCAGTGAATTCATAGCATAGACATATATTTTATCTTGTATCAAAGAGTTTTTAATTTAATAGGGAAAGTAGGACCTATTTAAGTGAAGCATAAAGCAGAAAATAAATTCAATGAAAGAGGCATATGTAAATCTCTTATTCAGATCGGAAAGCATAACTTATCACGGTCAAGATTGTGGAAGGCTTTCTAGAAGAGGTGGCATTTGGACTGTGCCTAAGAGATGACAATGGCAGGACAAGGAAAGTCATTTAAGTGGGAGGGGATGGACTGCCTGAAGATATAGATAGGAATAGTTTGGATGTGTATGGAGAACTGAGAGTGGAACAATTTGGCTTGAAACAGAGGAATAAAGTGAGGGAAATAAAGCGAAAAGGATGTGTTGAGATTCTGGATGCATGACAGGTTAAGGAATTTGGATTTTATTCCATTTACAGTTGAGAAATCAGTTGGTCCTAATTCAGGCACTGGAAAATTCAGTGTTCTACAGAGAATTCCTGTTGTCTTGTGAGAAGTGTTAAGAAGTCATTTACGTGTGTATGTGAGTGCTAAGTTGCTTCAGTTGTGTCTGACTCTTTGCAACCCTATGAACTGTAGCCCACCAGGTTCCTCTGTTCAAGGGATTCTCCAGGTAAAAATATTGGAGTGGGTTGCCATGCCCACCTCCAGGGGATCTTCCCAATCCAGGGATCAAACCCACGTCTCTAATATCTTCTGCATTAGCAGGCGAGTTCTTTACCACTAGTGCCACCTGAGAAGCTCAAGAAGTCATTTAGCAGAATTTATTTTTTAATCTATATTCTTCTTTCTCTTCCCTCTGATATGCTGTCCTTTAAAGCGTCTAAAAGCAAACTTTCCAAGATTTCCGAGTTGTATCTGATGGCACCTCAAATCAAATCAACAGTTATTTATTGAACCTCAATTTTATACAAGGCACTTTGTCCCAGTTGTGAAGCACTTCTCAAACTGTTTTACCCCAAATCCTAAATGCTGAGTGTAAAACCTCTTACTCTGAGGGTTCTAAGGAAATAGCCCCAAACAAACCACCAGCACATTTCTTTAAGGAATTTTTTGTTTGTTTTTATTTTTTATACAATTAAATTTTTTTTAATTGGAGGACAATTACCTTACAATGTTTTGTTGTTTTCTGCAGTACAACAATATAAATCAGCCATAAGTATGTGTGTGTGTGTGTGTGTGTGTGTGTGTGTGTATATAAAATCTCCCTTCCCTCTTGAACCTTCCTTCTACTCCAATTCCCTCATCCTATACTTCTAGATCATCATAGACACTGGGCTGGGCTCCCTTTGTTATACAGAAGTTTCCCATTAACTTAAGGTTTTAAACATGGTAGTGTATATATGTCAGTACTACTCTCTCAATTTGTCCCACCTTCCTTTCCCCTACTGAGTCCACAAGTCTGTTCTCTACATCTGTATCTCCATTCCTGCCCTGCCAATAGGTTCATCAGTACCATTTTTCTAGATTGCATATATATGCATTAATATACGATACTTGTTTTTTTCTTTCTGACTTAACTTCAATCTGGCTCCACTTATAATAGGCTCTACTTTTTTTTGGGGGGGGGGAAAGGGAACTTTAAACAGCATAAACACTTTTAAAGACACTCATTAATCTCATTAGTATTAAAGGTAAGTATTCATCACCTTGTCGTGGTGAAGGAACTTTCGCCATGGCTCAGTGAAGCTACGAGCCATGCCATACAGGGCAACCCAAGACTGACAGGTCATAGTGGAGATTTCGGTCAAAATGTGTTCCACTGGAGGAGGGAATGGTAAATCACTCCAGTATGCTTGCCACGAGAGCCCCATGAACAGTAACAAAAGGCCAAAGGTATGTCAGCAGAAGATGAGCCCCCAGGTTGGAAGGTGCCCAATATGCTACTAGGGAAGAGCAGAGGACAACGACTAATAGCTCCAGAAAGAAAACACGGCTGGGCCAAAGTGGAAATGACGCTCAGTTGGGGATGTGTCTGGTGGTGAAAGTCAAGTCAGATGCTGTAAAGAATAGTATTGCATAGGAGCCTGGAATGTTAGGTCCATAAATCACTGTAAATTGGACATGATCAAGTGGGAGATGGCAAGAGTGAACCTTGACATCTTAGGAATTAGTGAACTAAAATGGACTGGAATGGGCGAATTTAATTCAGAGAACAATTTTATCTACTATTGTGGGCAAGAATCCCTTAGAAGAAATGGAGTAACCCTCATAGACAACAAAAGATTTTGAAATGCAGTACTTGGGTGTGGTCTCAAAAATGGCAGAATGATCTTGATTCATTTCCAAGGCAAACCACTCAGTGTCACAGTAATCCAAGTCTGTGCCTCAACCACTTGATGCCAAAGAAGCTGAAGTTGACTGATTCTATGAAGACCTACAACACCTTCTAGAACTAACCCAAAAAAAGACATCCTTTTCATCACAGGGGATTGGAATGCAAAAAGTAGGAAGTCAAGAGATAACCTGGAGTAACAGGCAAGTTTGGCCTTGGAGAACAAAATGAAGCAGGGCAAAAGCTAACAGAGTTTCGACAAGAGAACACACTGGACATAGCAAACACCCTTTTCCAACAACATAAGAGATGACTCTACACATGGACATCACCAAATTGTCCATACTGAAATCAGACTGATTATGTTCTTTGCAGCCGAAAGTGGAGAAACTCTATACAGTCAGCAAAAACAAGACCTGGAGCTGATGGTGGCTCAGATCATATGCTCCTTATTTCAAAATTCTGGCTTAAGTTGAAGAAAGTAGGTAAAATCACTAGACCATCCAGGTTTGACCTAAATCAAATCCCTTATGATTATACAGTGGAGGTGATGAATAGATTCAAGTGATTAGATCCCTTGAAGGGTAAACAAAGTGCCTGAAGAACAACAGACAGAGGTTCATAACATTGTACAGGAGTCAATGACCAAAACCATCCCCAAGAAAAAGAAATGCAAAGAGGCAAACTGGTTGTCTGACGAGGCCTTAGAAATAGCTGAGAAATGAAGGGAAGTGAAAAGCAAAGGAGAAAGGAAAGAATATCCATCTGAATGCAGAGTTCTGAAGAATAGCAAGGAGAGAAAAGAAGACCTTCTTAAATAAACAATGCAAAGAGGTAGACAGAAACAATAAAATGTGAAAGATTAACAATCTCTTCAAGAAAATTGGAGTTATCAAGGGAACATTATTCATGCAAGGATGGGTAAGATAAAGGACATAAACGGTAAGGACCTAACGGAGGCAGAGAGATTAAGAAGAGGGAGCAAGAATACACAGAAGAACTATACAAAAAAGGTCTTAATGACCCAAATAACCATGATGGTTTGGTCACTCCCCTATAGCCAGACATCTTGGAGTGTGAAATCAAGTGGGCCTTAGGAAGCATTACTATGAACAAAGCTAGTGGAGATGATGAAATTCTAGCTGAGTATTTCAAATCCTAAAATATGATGCTGTTAAAATGCCACACTGAATGTGTCACCAAATTGGGAAAACTCAGCAGTGGCCACAGTACTGAGAAATGTCAGTTTTCATTCTAATACCAAAGAAGGGCAATGTCAAAGAATGTTCAAGCTACCAAACAATTGTGCTCATTTTGCATGCTAGTAAGGTTATGCTCAATATCCTTCAGACTGCTGCTACTGCTAAGTTGCTTCAGTCGTGTCCGACTCTGTGTGACCCTATAGACAGCCGCCCACCAGGCTCCTCCATCCACAGGATTCTCCAGGCAAGGTTACTGGAGTGGGTTGCCATTTCCTTCTCCAATCCTTCAGACTAGGCTTCAGCAGTTTGTGAACAAAGAACTTTCAGATGTACAAGCTGGGTTTAGAAAAGGCAGAGAAACCAAAGATCAAATTGCCGACATTCTTTAGATCGTAGTGAAAGCAAGGGAATTCCAGAAAAACATCTAATTCTGCTTCATTGACTACTTGAAAACTGTTGACTGTGTGGGTTACAGCAAACTGTGGAAAATTCTTTAAGAGATTGGAATACCAGACCACCTTATCTGTCTCCTGAGAAACCTGTATGCAGGTCAAGAAGCAACAGTTAGAACTGAACATGGAACAACAGACTGTTGCAAAATTGGGAAAGGAGTATGTCAAGGCTGTATACTGTCATCCTGCTTATTTAATATCTATGCAGAGTACATCATGTGATATGCCAGGCTGGATGAATCAGAAGCTGAAATCAAGACTGCTGGGAGTAATATTGAAAACCTCAGATATGCAGATGATACGATTCTAATGGAAAAAATAAAGAGAAACTAAAGAGCCTCTTGATGAAAGTGAAAGAGGAGAGTGAAAAAGCTAATTAAAACTCAACATTCAAAAAACTAAGATCATAGCATCCAGTCCCATCACTTCGTGGTGAATCAGTTCAGTTCAGTCGCTCAGTCGTGTCCGACTCTTTGCGACCCCATGAATCCCAGCACGCCAGGCCTCCCTGTCCATCACCATCTCCTGGAGTTCACTCAGACTCACGTCCATCGAGTCCATGATGTCATCCAGCCATCTCATCCTCGGTCATCCCTTTCTCCTCCTGCCCCCAATCCCTCCCAGCATCAGAGTCTTTTCCAAGGAGTCAACTCTTCTCATGAGGTGGCCAAAGTACTGGAGCTTCAGCTTTAGCA
>SJXQ01001101.1:0-80078 GCA_006408695.1 Aepyceros melampus
TTGGCTGTCTGGGGAGGGCTTACAAATCAGTTCTTTTAGGCTGTGATTTTCACAAGTATTTCTTAGTTCTCTCTTCCTCCATCCTTGAATGAGGTAAGAAGTCTAAGGGGCTGGAGTGGAAGAAATGCTCTTTCTCTATACCAGGTGGGATAGGCTCTGGTAAAGCCTTTTCCCCTGGAGAAAGGGCTTTGTTATGGAAAATACTCTGGGCACATTTCACAATGTTCACTCCATCTCTACCCCTGCCAGAGACATATAGGGGCTTTTCTTGGCTCTTCACCATGAGAACTCTGGAGTTTCCAGAGATAATAATGACAGGGTAGGGCCCTCTCCCAAGACTGTGGCCCCCACAGTCAGCTTCCAGCAATTTGTCAAAATTATTGTATAAGTTTATGACTTCATTGGCTTCAGCTCCAGGTAAGCAGATCTCAAATAAGTACTCTCTGGATTCCCCTATCTCTATGGATTTATGGGAGTCAGTTTTCTCTGCAAACACATTTCTCTGATGAGTCCAAGAAACATCATTAAGTTTTAGTTGGTTTAACTTTTTCTTGTTGGAAAGATGGAAGTGATGACTTCCAAGCACTTCACACTTCAGAGCTGAAACTGAAAGTCATTTACCATTGTTTTTCTTATTTTTCTCTTGCTGCTTTCAATTTTTTCTATTTATCATTGATTTTCTGCAGTATGAATGTCTGTGCCAGAGCATAATATTCTTTGTATTTGTTCAATTTGGAGACTGTGGAGCTTTACTGGATTTTTCTTTGTGTTTTTAAGCTTTGGCTCTATACTAGGTTTTCATTGATGCGTATGGGTCCAGTTGCTCTGCAGCCTGTGGGATCTTAGTTTCCTAACCAGGGATTGAACCCACATTTCCTGCATTGGAAGGCAAATTCTTAACCATTGGACCACCAGGAAAGTCCCTTTACCAGATTTTTTTTTTTTTTTTTTACAAACTATTGAGTGAAAAAGTTGGCTTAAAGCTCAACATTCAGAAAACAAAGATCATGACATCTGGTCCCATCACTTCATTGGAAATAGATGGGGAAACAGTGGAAACAGTGTCAGACTTTATTTTGGGGGGCTCCAAAATCACTGCAGATGGTGATTGCAGCTAGGGAATTAAAAGACGCTTATTCCTTGGAAGGAAAGTTATGACCAACCTAGATAGCATATTCAAAAGCAGAGACATTACTTTGCCATCAAAGGTCTGTCTAGTCAAGGTTATGGTTTTTCCAGTGGTCATGTATAGATGTGAGAGTTGGACTGTGAAGAAAGCTGAGTGCTGAAGAATTGATGCTTTTGAACTGTGGTGTTGGAGAAGACTCTTGAGAGTCCCTTGGACTGCAAGGAGATCCAACCAGTCCATTCTGAAGGAGATCAGTCCTGGGTGTTCTTTGGAAGGAATGATGCTGAAGCTGAAGCTCCAGTACTTTGGCCACCTCATGCAGAGTTGACTCATTGGAAAAGACTGTGATACTGGGAGGGATTGGGGGCAGGAGGAGAAGGGGACGACAGAGGATGAGATGACTGGATGGCGTCACTGACTCGATGGATGTGAGTCTGAGTGAACTCCGGGAGTTGATGATGGACAGGGAGGCCTGGCGTGCTGCATTTCATGGGATCGCAAAGAGTCAGACATGATTGAGTGACTGAACTGAATTGAACTGAATCATATTTTGCCAGATATGAGGAATTAGTAATTTTTCTCTTGTATTTTCTCTCTCTCTCTTCTTACTTTTGAGATTGAAATTTAATGTTATGCTGTTCTGCTTGATCGTATTCTATAGGCCTCTGGGGATCTGTCTTTTTCTTCCTTGCTTTTCTTTCTGCTCTTTAGGTTGGATAATTTCTGTTTATCTTCTGTCAACTTTATTGATTTCTTATTCTGTCATCTCTAATCTTCTATTGAGCCTATTCAATAATTTTTCTTGTTTCAGTTATTGTACTTTTAGCTTTGTAATTTTATTTGGTTTTCTTTAATAATTTTAATGTCTCTGTTGACATCCACATTCTGTTCACTCACTGAACTCATGCTGCTTTTAATTCTTTAACCATGATTGTAACAGCTGCTTTAAAATCTTAATGTACTAAATATAACATCTAAACCAATTTCAGCAAGGGCTCATAAACTGTCTTTTGTCCTGAATATGGGCTACGCTTTCCTGTGTCTTTACATATTTGGTAGTTTGGGGGTGAAAATTGAACATTATGAATGATATGTTATGGAGACTGCATTCTGATAGTTGTTGGGTTTTGTTCTATCAACTCCTTGACTTGCCTGAATCCTAGCTGTGAACTTTATCTCCCTTGTAGAGGGCAGCAGCTGAATTCTCTGCTCAGACTTATCAGCTGGCTGCCTTGCTCCTGGGGGTGTTCTCTACCTATATAGTTAAGCTGAAAGTTCAGAAAGAGGTTACACTCAGATTTAGGGTCTCATTCTCTCTGAGCTTTCCTTGCTTCCAGCTGATCTGCCAGGCCCAGCTCTGGCAGATACCACAGGCCATTATGGCTTCAGCTTTATGCCATATGAGCTCTTCGTGACTTGGAAACACTTACAGTAAGAGTAACAAATGTTGTTCTAGTTCTGCCTGTCCTTTGTTTTGTCCAGGAGAAAGCCTGCTTGTCAAGGCTCACCTCCACAGGCTCCACAAAACAAGCCCAGCCAGATTCTCCTGGACCAGAGACTACCCAGCCATGATTGATGGGATTTCCAATTGCTGTCCCCTGACTCCAATCACACATACCTCCCAGGCTGCCCTGCATGGGGCTCCAGCATCTCCTCTGTGCTGCATGCTATGCACGTGAGTGCTGAGTCTTCAGTCATGTCCAATTCTTTGTGACTCTATGGACTGTAGCCAGTCAGGCTCCTCTGTCCATGGGATTCTCCAGGCAAGAATACTGGGGTGGGTTGCCATGCCCTCCTCCAGGGGATCTTCCTGACCCAGGGATCTAACCTGCATTTCCTTAAGTCTCCACATAGGCAGGAAGGCTCTTTACCACTAGCACCACCTGGGTAATAAACGCTTTGAAAAAAAAGAGGAGTAAAGACACACACTGTGCCTGATGCAATTCTGGCTTTTGAGAACATATTCCCCTCTCACATCTGCCTTCTTTTTCTTTGAGGCCCTTGGGGTCTCTCTCACACATGCATAGGTTAGCAGTCAGCCAAGGATGTGGATAGAATTTATACTCATATTTGATTACCTACCTCTCTGTGGTTATTTCACTTCCAGCATTTCCCACTACATTTCCAGGTACTCGGCAATCCTCAATCCCATCCTCTGACTCTTTAGACCAGGAAGCCTTCAACCTTTTGCTGTTTAAGCTGAACACAAGTTGGAGGATAGACAGAGTCAAAAGAACAGTGAATAACAAATCTTACCTGGTTCAGTTTTATCTTTCAAATGTAGATTCCTCTCTTGTTTCTGCCTGTCATTTTCCTAGACAACTGCCCGACCCCCAACCCCCTATTACTGCCATACACACACAGTTTATTAACCAGGGGTTTGGGCAAAGTTTATACTCATATTTTGAGTTCATTCCTTCTGAAACTCTCTTAATTTAAGATATCCTAAACTCTACTTTTGCCACTTAAAACCAGTTGAAGTTGTAATTTTCTGAAGTAAGATTTTGGTCTTGGAATAGAAAATGCTCCCAGGCACAGTAAGCCACAAACTTGTAAGTTTTACTCTTACAGTCAAGTTTTAAGAATAAATTCCCTGCAGTTTCTACCTGTTTCAGCCACTTTCCAATGCCTTTGGATGGTTTAAAAAAATTTTTTTAAAGCAGTTTTGTAAAAACTTTCCTGGGAAGGTTTGCTGGAGGTAGCTCAGATGGTAAAGAATCTGCCTGTGATGCATGAGACCTTCAATTCCTGGGTCAGGAAGATGCCCTGGAGGAGGAGATAGCTACCCACCCCAGTATTCTTGCCTGGAGAATTCCATGGACAGAGAATCCTGGGGGTTATGGTCCATGATGACTGAGCAGCTAACACTTTCACATTCTTCACTTGCTGAAAAACCTCACACCACAGTCATTAGTGAAAATTCCAAAGGGTTTTTAAAAAAACTTATTTATTTTTATTTGGCTCTCCTGGGTCTTTGTTGTTGCACTTGGTCTTTCTCTAGCTGCACCCAGTGGGTGCTAATTTCTAGTTAAAGCATGCGGGCTTAGTAGTTGTGGCAAACTGCTTAGTTGCTCCGCAGCATGTGGAATCTTCCCCAGACCAGGAATCTAACCCATGTGCCCTGCATTGGCAGGTGGATTCTTAGCCACTGTATCACCAGGGAACTTCCTACAGAGGTTTTTTTTTTTAGTCTTTTTTTGTTTGCTATTGTTTTTATATAACTTCCTGTTTGGGCAATGTCTTTCTTTTTTTGGCTTAAAAAATTTATTTATTTATTTTTTTTTGGAGGCTAATTACTTTACAGTATTGTATTGGTTTTGCCATACATTGACATGAATCCACCACGGGTGTACATGTGTTCCCCATCCTGAACCCCCCTCCCACTCCCTCCCCATCCCATCCCTTTGGGTCATCCCAGTGCACCAGCCCCGAGCACCCTGTATCATACATCAAACCTGGACTGGCGATTCATCTCACTATGATAATATACATGTTTCAATGCCATTCTCCCAAACCATCCCACCCTCGCCCTCTCCCACAGAGTCCAAAAGACTGTTCTATACACCTGTGTCTTTTGCTGTTTCACATACAGGGTTATCATTACCATCTTTCTATATTCCATATATATGCATTAGTATACTGTATTGGCATTTTTCTTTCTGGCTTACTTCACTCTGTATAATAGGCTCCAGTTTCATCCACCTCATTAGAATTGATTCAAATGTATTCTTTTTAATGGCTGAGTAATATTCCATTGTGTATATGTACCACAGCTTTCTTATCCATTCATCTGCTGATGGACATCTAGGTTGCTTCTATGTCCTGGCTATTATAAACAGTGCTGCAATGAACACTGAGGTACACATGTCTCTTTCAATTCCGGTTTCCTCGGTGTGTGTGCCCAGCGGTGAGATTGCTGGGTCATGTGGCAGCTCTATTTACAGGTTTTTAAGGAATCTCCACACTGTTCTCCATAGTGGCTGTACTAGTTTGCATTCCCACCAACAGTGTAAGAGGCTTCCCTTTTCTCCACATCCTCTCCAGCATTTATTGCCTGTAGACTTTTGGATCGCAGCCATTCTGACTGGAGTGAAATGGTACCTCATTGTGGTTTTGATTTGCATTTCTCTAATAATGAGTGATATTGAGCATCTTATCGTGTGTTTGTTAGCCATCTCTATGTCTTCTTTGGAGAAATGTCTGTTTAGTTCTTTGGCCCATTTTTTGATTGGGTCATTTATTTTTCTGGAATTGAGCTGCAGGAGTTGCTTGTATATTTTTGAGATTAATTCTTTGTCAGTTGCTTCATTTGCTATTATTTTCTCCTATTCTGAAGGCTGTCTTTTCGCCTTGCTTATAGTTTCCTTTGTTGTCCAAAGCTTTTAATTTTAATTAGGTCCTATTTGTTTATTTTTGCTTTTATTTTCAATATTCTGGGAGGTGGGTCATAGAGGATCCTGCTGTGATTTATGTCAGAGAGTGTTTTGCCTATGTTCTCCCTAGGAGTTTTATAGTTTCTGGTCTTATATTTAGATCTTTAATCCATTTTGAGTTTTTTTGTGTGTGTTGTGTTAGAAAGTGTTCTAGTTTCATTTTTTTTTAACAAGTCTTTGACTAGTTTTCCCAGCACCACTTGTTAAAGAGATTGTCTTTTCTCCATTGTATATTCTTGCCTCCTTTGTTAAAGATAAAGTGTCCATAGGTGTGTGAATTTATCTCTGGGCTTTCTATTTTGTTCCATTGATCTATGTTTCTGTCTTTGTGCCAGTACCATACTGTCTTGATGACTATGGCTTTGTAGTAGAGCCTGAAGTCAGGCAGGTTGATTCCTCCAGATCCATTCTTCTTTCTCAAGATGGCTTTGGCTATTCGAGGTTTTTTGTGTTTCCATACAAATTGTGAAATTATTTGATCTAGTTCTGTGAAAAATACCATTGGTAGCTTGATAGGGATTGTATTGAATCTATAGATTGCTTTGGGTAGTATACTCATTTTCACTATATTGATTCTTCTGATCCATGAACATGGTATATTTCTCCATCTATTTGTGTCATCTTTGATTTCTTTCACCAGTGTTTTATAGTTTTCTATATATAAGTCTTTTGTTTAGGTATATATATTCCTAAGTATTTCATTTTTTCCATTGCAATGGTGAATGGAATTGTTTCCTTAATTTCTCTTTCTATTTTCTCATTATTAGTGTATAGGAATGCAAGGGATTTCTGTGTGTTGATTTTATACCCTGCAACTCTACTATATTCATTAATCAACTCTAGTAATTTTCTGGTGGAGTCTTATAGGGTTTTCTATGTAGAGGATCATGTCATCTGCAAACAAAGAGAGTTTTACTTCCTCTTTCCCAATCTGGATTCCTTTTATTACTTTTTCTGCTCTGATTGCTGTCTTGATCAGCTTCCCTGGTTGCTCAGCAGTAAAGACTCTGCCTGACAATGCAGGAGATGCTGGTTCGGTCCCTGGGTCAAGAAGCTGTCCAGGAGAAGGAAATGGCAATCCACTCCAGGTTCTTGCCTGAGAAATCTCATGGGCAGAGGAGCCTGGTGGGCTATACAGTTCATGAGGTAAAGAGTCAGACACAACTGAGCATGCACACACGGGCACCATTATAACTTTTGCTTCTGCTATCAAACATAATATAGAAAACTCAAGAGAAGAAAGAAGCATATTGCATTTACTCATATTTCTGCTTATATTCTGTCCTCCTTCCTAATGTCTGAAGATTCCTTCTTATATAATTTCCTTTCTCTTTAGAGAAACTTCTGTAGCCGTTCTTTTAGGGTAGATTTGCTGGTGTCAGATTCTCTTAGTCTTCTTTCATCTCAAAATGTCTTGATTTCTCCTTCTTTCTTGAAATATATTTTCACTGGATATAGGATTCTATAGGTTGAATTCTTTTATTTCAGTACTGTAAAATATTGTGCCAATCCTTTACCCATGGTTTCTGATTAGGAATCCTATGAGTTTGTTTTTCACTTAAGTCTCATGCTGTTTTTAAGACTTCTCTTTGTCTTTAGTTTTCAGAAGTCAGGCCACTATGTGTCTCTGCATGGATTACTTTGGGTTTATTCTGTTTGGTTTTAGCTTATCTTCTTAAATCTGCAAATTTATACATTTTACCAAATTTGAGTCAACCCTGTTGTTCTCCTCTCCTTCGAAGATTATGGTGACATATACATTAGACTTTTTGTTATTAGTCCCACAGGTCCCTTTGGCTCTATTCCTTCCCACTCTCAACCCCCAATTTTTCAGGTTGGATAATTTCTGTTATTCTCTCTTC
The DNA here is from genome assembly GCA_006408695.1 of Aepyceros melampus. Taxonomy (NCBI): domain Eukaryota; kingdom Metazoa; phylum Chordata; class Mammalia; order Artiodactyla; family Bovidae; genus Aepyceros; species Aepyceros melampus. The sequence goes on from SJXQ01001101.1 coordinate 7,425, forward strand.
CAGTTCACGGGTTCTTTCCTTTGTCCCACCCATGCTTCTGGTGAACCCATCCACTGAGTTTTTCTATATTAGTCATTGTATTTTTAACTTCTAAAATTTTCATTTGGATCTTCTTTGTATCTTGTATTCTTTGCTGAGAATTTCCATTTTTTCCATTTCAAACTTTTTTGTAATTGCTTGTAATTTTTATGGCAACTGCTGTCAAAAGTCTTTGTCAAGTAATTCTAATATCTCTGTTAGATGTTATCTGCCAGATGTGCTGGCATCTACAGATAGTCTGTTTTCATTGAATTTGGGATCTTCTTGGGACTTGGTATGCTGAGTGATTTCCTATTGAAAACCAAACATTTAAAAATTTATTATGATTCTAAATCTTATTTAAATCTGAATTAGCTGGCTTCATCTGACATTATTATGAAAGAGGTAAGGGAGAATGTCAGGTTGCCCAGTTAACTTCTGTTGAAATCTGAATGTTTATTCTGGGCTTGTGCTGGGAGTCCCAGCTCCCCACTGAGCCTCCACTGCTACCTGTGTGGGTGAGAGGGTTGTTACTGCTCTCCATGTGGCCTCCAATATCACCATGAGGAGTGGAAGCTTTCTAAGGCCCTTCAAGGATGTCAGGAATGAAATCCTGCTCCATTCTCAACCTTCCTTTATACAACCCCAGTGTGGGGACTGGGGTGCTTCATTATAGGCTGGTGAAGGTTGAGGTCTAAGCTCCCTGTTTGGCCTTTGTTGGCATGGGTATATGTGTGGCCAGTTTCTTTCAATGGAGATTGACTGAAGAAGAGTTGTGATTGTCTAAAAACTTTCTGTCTTGTTAGTCTGTCCCCTTCCTTGTCCTTTGCCTAGAGAGAGCAGGCTTCTGCTAGATGTTTTATCTTTTTAATCTGCATTCATTAGTGTTTTCAGGTTGCCAACTTTCCCCAAGTCTAGACTATATGAGGCAAAAGGAAAACTCAAGGAACTCAGCAGTGTATATTTCCTTGGTACATTAGTTTGTCAGGGCTGCAATAAGAAGCACCACAGACTGAGTGACATACATAATAAAATTAATTTGCTTACAATTTTGGAGGCTAGAAGTCCAAGACCAAATTTCTTCTATGTTCTCCTTCCTTGGCCTGTAGATAACCACCTTCTAGTTGTGTCTTTATGTGTGCACACCTTCCCCTGGGGTGTGTGGGTCCAAATTTTCTCTTCTTATAGAGACACTAGTCATATTGGATTACAGCCTGTCCTGATGACCTGATTTGACCTGAATTACATCTCTAAGATCCTGTCCTCCAAATATAGTCACATTTGGAGGAACTGGGGGTTAAGATTGCAACATTTGAGTTTTGGGGATTCAGCCAGTGACATATGGATCCCAAGGTTCCTGGCCTATCTTCTTTCTCTCTACCTTCCTGAGTCCTTTATGTTTGTTTTGTGTATAATATCCGGGGTTTTTAGCTATCCTTAGTAGGAGGAATAGGGAATAGTCAGTCCCCCATTCAGTTGTCAGACCATTAAAACATAGTTGGTGACTGAGGTAGGGTCTGGACTAAGGCCATGGAGTAGAGCTCCTTTCAATGGGGCCCTCAGTGCTCAGGCAGTGGAGCTCCTGGGAGAGTACCTGGTATAAAGGGGAAGAGAGCCCGAAAAACAAAAAACAATCAGAACTAAGGTCTAAGAGCCCAGGGAGCATTTTAGTAACAGTGTGGTAAAAAGTGAGGTACCAGAGGGCTTGGGAGATAAAACAGAAGGTTTTCAACTGGACAGAGAATGAAGGAAGTCTTGGTTCTAAGCGTAGTACTAGAACTTCTTCAAGACACCCATCCCAGTGTTGTGGGGCTCACCTTGGGAAGTGGCTCTAGAGTGAATCTGAATAACCATAACTTTTGCTGAGGATAGGAACCCCAGTATAGAGTGTGACACAGAGAGGAAACCACCTCCCATCTGATTGCATGGCTGTTGCCTTGGCAAGCTGGCAAGGGTCTGCACCAAGGCCAGCAGGGTTCATGTAACAACACCTATGGCAATGGCAGATGTCCTGCTACACCGGCCAAAGGGACTGCAGACTGTCTGCCACAGTAGACGCAGCCCCGGTGCTCATGAAGCTGAGATCAGCAGACATGAGAAGCTGCACTGGAGTAAGGTTCCAAGCCACTCCCCCCACACCCTCGCTTCACCCCTCCCCAGGCAGCCGCAGACTCCTCTGAGCATGCCTGGGATTTCTCACATATCTCTGAGAGAATATCCCCAGCAAAAAGCTGCTTTTCTTACTGGTCATGTAAGTGGCTACAGAAACATCAAATTTGTGATATTGATGTAGGAACGACCTGACTTGTAGTTAGCGGGTACATTAAGGGAAACTCATTAGGCATTATTATAGCTCTTGTCTGAGTCTCTGGGTGGTAGCCAAGAGGGGAGATGTGGGTTTTAAAAATGAAAACATCATGTTTCTGCAGGAAGTACTCCAACACCTCCTGTTTCCGCACAGTCCTTCAGTTTGTCTGGTTTCTGCCTTGTCATCCCATTTGAGTCAGGGCCATGCAGCAGGCTAGAGAAAAGGGAAAGCCTGTCTGGAGCTGAAAGAGCATCACTGGGGCTGGCAACACATAGCATGATTCCTGCCTTCATTTTCTGGGAGCAAAAGGAGAGTGGGGTCTTCAAATCCTCTGCAGACATGCTGGTCACTGACTGCAGCATGCATGTCTCATATTCATCAACATTGGCCCTATAGTCCCTGATTTCTACTTAGCACCTAATAGAGGTCAGGAGTAGAATTTCTTCTTCCTTTATTGCTTCAAAAAGGCCCTCATGAGGGAATTAGGGGGGAATTACGCTTTGTGGATCCAAGACCTCTAACAAGATGAAAAGAAGTAACACAATCACTTCCTGCTATCTTGGACAGATTCCTTAGGAAGAGGAAAGTGTGCCATTTTGGCAGGAGTGGACAGGAGCCATATGTCATCATAAAGTAACATCTTTGATTTTGTATAGAACTCAGGTTCATTTTTAAATCCTATTTTCTCTCTGAAGGGCTTCCTCTTTTGGTTACTGCCTACAGCTTGAAGCTAGGACCCCATGGAGGAGAACTACATCCTGCACTCCATTTTGCAATAGTTATGTTATGTTCAAGCAATGATGTCTGTAGTTCTAAAGTGATCTTTCCTCAGTGCAAATCTGATTTTGTCAGGCAGGGTTGGATGCCTGATCTTGGTGTCCTTGTGATGTCTATACCTGATTAGCACTCATCACACTGTGTTAAAATCCTGATGTACTTGTCTGTCTTTCTTACTTGGGTGTGAACTTAATAAGTAGTTCAGTTCAGTCATTTCAGTTGCTCAGTCATGTCCAACTCTTTGCGACCCCATGAATCACAGCACGCCAGACCTCCCTGTTCATCACCAACTCCCAGAATTCACTCAGACTCATGTCCATCGAGTCAGTGATGCCATCTAGCCATCTCATCCTCTGTCGTCCCCTTCTCCTCCTGCCCCCAATCCCTCCCAGCATCAGAGTCTTTTCCAATGAGTCAACTCTTCGCATGAGATGGCCAAAGTACTGGAGCTTCAGCTTCAGCATCATTCCTTCCAAAGAAATCCCAGGGTTGATCTCCTTCAGAATGGACTGGTTGGATCTCCTTGCACTCCAAGGGACTCTCAAGAGTCTTCTCCAACACCACAGTTCAAAAGCATCAATTCCTTGGCACTCAACCTTCTTCACAGTCCAACTCTCAAATCCATACATTACCACAGGAAAAACCATAGCCTTGACTAGACGGACCTAGTCGGCAAAGTAATGTCTCTGCTTTTGAATATGCTTTCTAAATTGGTCATAACTTTTCTTCCAAGGAGTAAGCGTCTTTTAATTTCATGACTGCAATCACCATCTGCAGTGATTTTGGAGCCCCCAAAAGTAAAGCCTGACACTGTTTCCACTGTTTCCCCATCTACTTCCCATGAAGTGATGGGACCTGATGCCATGATCTTCATTTTCTGAATGTTGAGTTTTAAGCCAACTTTTCCACTCTCCACTTTCACTTTGATCAAGAGGCTTTTTAGTTCTTCTTCACTTTCTGCCATAAGGGTGGTGTCATCTGCATATGTGAGGTTATTGATATTTCTCCCAGCAATCTTGATTCCAGCTTGTGTTTCTTCCAGTCCAGCGTTTCTCATGATGTATTCTGCATATAAGTTAAATAAGCAAGGGGACAATATACAGCCTTGACGTACTCCTTTTCCTATTTGGAACCAGTCTGTTGTTCCATGTCCAGTTCTAACTGTTGCTTCCTGACCTGCATACAGATTTCTCAAGAGGCAGATCAGGTGATCTGGTATTCCCATCTCTTTCAAATTTTCCACAGTCTATTGTGATCCACATAGTCAAAGGCTTTGGCATAGTCAATAAAGCAGAAACAGATGTTTTTCTGGAACTCTCTTGCTTTTTCCATGATCCAGCAGATGTTGGCAATTTGATCTCTGGTTCTTCTGCCTTTTCTGAAACCAGCTTGAACATCAGTAGGGAAACTGCCTATTACTCATCTTACAATCTCGGAATGTGGCAAAAAACCTGAAACATAGGTGGTCTTCAGTAAATACTTGTTAATTAAGTGAAGGGCTGACAAAATGAACGAGTGAGTGACTAACCCATGACTTTTTATTCTGAAGGACAGGTCAACTTGGCATCACTTGCTTACTTCCTGTGTTCAGTGTTCAATTGCTAAGTCTTACCTGATATTTGCAAGTCCATGGACTGCAGCACACCAGGCTTCCCTGTCCTTCACTGTCTCTCAGAGTTTGCTCAAATTCATCACCTTTGAGAGTGTAATGCCAACTAACCATCACATTCTCTGCCACCCTCTCCTCCTTTTGCCTTCAATCTTTCCCAGCATCAGGGTCTTTTCCAATGAGTCAGCTCATTGGACCACTTTGGGTGGTCAAAGTATTGGAGCTTCAGTTTCAACATCAGTCCTTTCAATGAATAATCAAGGTTGATTTCCTTTAGGATTGACTGGCTTGATTTCCTTGCTGTCCAAGGGACTTTTAAGAGTCTTCTCCAGCACCACAATTCAGGCATACATGTTCAGTAAACTCAGTAAACATTTATAGGCCACTTACCTATGTGCCAGCCCAGCACTGGAGGTACAAAGGTTAAGAAGCACAGTGCCCAGAAGTCTTATGTAGCTTCCAGTCTGGAAAGTGGTACTGCCACTGGTCCTATAGTAGATGAATATCACAGGCTAAAATAGCCTTACATCAGGCCAGATCCATTCTTCCTCCAGTAAGATTCAGGTCTGGTTATCCTGCCAAATGAATGAGTTATGAAAACAGCAGCCAGCCTTTTCCGGTCATGCTCCCAGACCAGGAAACAGGTTGCATTTAATAACGCAGCTGTGTGTCCTGCCACAGAGGTGCAATGACCCTGGGACAAATGCAGAAGTGGTCTTGTTGCAGGAAGGTGGACACTTTCCAGGGCCTGAGAGTGGACTCTCGTCTAAGACTTGGAAATGAATTGTCCGGGGAGACACACATGCTGATAAAGTGAGAGAGTTTATTGGGAAGGGGTGCCTGGGTGGAGAGCAGCAGGAGAACCCCTCTGTCTCGTGGCTTGCAGCCTCAGGTTTTATGGTGATGGGGTGAGTTTCTGGGTTGTCTCTGGCCAGTCATTTTGCCTGGCCCATCCCTGGTGACTCAGAGTCCTTCCTGCTGGTGCACACGTCTCTCAGCCAAGATGGATTCAAGTGTGAGGGTTTCTGGGAGGTTGGCAAGACCCCTCCCTCCTCCTTTGGCCCTTTTTGAACTCTCCCACTTAGTTCTCAGTGGCAGCACCTCATTCTTTGTAGTGATCTCCTGTGTGAGACAACTCAGGCAAGTGGTTGTCCTCATGCCTGGCCAAAGTGGGCAGGTTTTGTCGATGGTTCCCTAACAATCTGACTGGAAGGGATGGGGGAGGGCTGGTGGAAAGGACAGGATTTGTGAAGCTGCATTTCCCTCCAAGCTCTAACTTAGTGTGGATATTAGAAAGGACTTTTGGTGAATCTTTTAGAAGGGTATTGACAGACTTGTGGGAATGCCAAAACCTCCAAAGTCACCAACAGTGCCACCACTGAATGAAGCTTTTGTCCTGTACTGGGTCTTCCCTGGTGTTTCAGATGATAAAGAACTTGCCTGCAGTGCAGGAGACCCAGCTTCAATCCCTGAGTTGGGAAGATCCCCTGGAGAGGGACATGGCAACCCATTCCAGTGTTCTTGCCTGGAAAGTCCCATGGACGGAGGAGCCAGGTGGCCTACAGACCGTGGGGTCACAAAGAGTCGAACACGACTGAGCAACTGAGGCACACGAAGCATCACCATGTGCCTGTCACAGAGGCAGGACAGTGAGAACCTGGAGACATAGACCCTTCCCGGCATCTCGAAAACCACAAGGTGAAAGGATGCTGACTATAAGCATCTTTTTCATTTTCATCATTCTTTCAGAAGCTAGTAAAAGCTGTTACAGAATTAGGCTTAATAAGTAAGTAAGTGAAGTCACTCAGTTGTGTCCGACTCTTTGCGACCCAGTGGACTGTAGCCTGCCAGGCTTCTCTGCCCATGGGATTCTCCAGGCAGGAATACTGGAGTGGGTTACCATTTCCTTCTCCAAGGGATCTTCCTGACCCAGGGATCCAACCCAGGTCTCCCGCATTGGAGGCAGGCGCTTTAACCTCTGAGCCACCAGGGAAGACAGGCTTCATAAGGAAGATGGGAAAACTATTAGCTCACTCAGTCACTTTCAATGCTTTAGTGTTATATAGGCAGCTCCATTCATCTGTCACTGTTTCTCAATTCCTCATTAACAGTCACAAAGTTCAGGAAAGATGGTAATACCCTTATTCTGAAGAGCCAGACATAAGACCAGCTCTGGTTGGGACATTTAGTCCTAGATGGGAAAGTGGCAGGGTGAGACCAAATGTCTGGTCTGAACCTGGCAGAAGCTCCTCACTGTCTTCCCTTTGCAAGAGGTTCTGACAAGCAAATGCACAGATGATGAAAGAGAGGGAGAGGTGGCGGGGGAGGGGTGAGCGCAAGGGAGCTCTTTGGAAGCCTGGTACGATTCTGTCATGTTTTATCACCATCACGAAGAGCCCAAATCTGAAGTAAAAAATGGCAAAGACTCAAAGAAAATAAGTCATGCAGACTGGGTAATGACCTAATTAAAAAGCTCCTCTATCTGCTGCCATGTTCTATTTATAGCTGAAATATGAACATTCCTGACAGGAAACATAAAGCATAGCAAACCTAAGATTTTAAGCTGGTAGGCTCAGGTTTGCTTAATAAACCATTCCTGTGTTCATGAGGTTGGATACTTTTTATTCATATGCTTTTTCATTTTAATGAAATTGTTAGTTCACTTTCTTTTCTGTATGAGATGACATTCAGGGATTTACTTGCTATTCAGAGATGGTGGGGAGAGCAGGAAAAGGATCTTTTTGTTTAAAGTGTTTTGCTAAATGCACAGGAACTTTATGCACACACCATTACCCTCAATATACCCTAATGCCTGTTCTCAGTGCTGGTTTTTTAGGTTATATTGCAGCAGCTGTTTTTTCCCCCAGAAATGACCATAAATAATTTTATTATGTTTTACTGAAATCACTACAAAAATAAAACCAATAAGAAAAACAAAATCTTTTATCAAAAAGTATCTAGACCCTTATAATAAATGTTAAGAGAAAAAAGTAGAACACATGTTGTGTGAGTAATCAGGCCCACATTTCTGAAGCCCTGGTATTCAGGACCTATGGACATGCCAGCAAATCCCTCACTGGCAGAATTAATCTTTCATGAGTGTTTTTCAGTTTTGGGGGGAAAAAAATCTTTACTAGGCCTTTCAGTTCTACAAACAGTGTTATTAAATCTGAGGGTAATTCAGAATTTTTTGAAAGAAAAAAATGTACATACCCTTCCCCATTCCCCAGAGCTGATGAAAAGATTTTTTTTTTCAGTACTATAAAAGTATATATTTAAAACAAGTTTTAAAATCTTGATCTTTGTGGCTGTTATACAAGTGCAAAGCCAAAACAAGTTGTGATGTTTAACTTCATTTGTCAACTTGATGAGGCTACAATGTCTACATATTTAGTCAAATTCCAGGCTTAATGTCTTGTGAAAGAATTTTTAGATGAGATTAATACTTAGATCAGTAGGCTTTGAATACAGTAGATTACCCTCCATAATCCGAGTGGGCCTCATCTAATCAGCTGAAGGCCTTAGAAGACCGAGGTACCCTGAGGAAAAGGGAATTCTGCCTCCAGATAATCTCTGGGCTCAAACTGCAGCATCAGGTCTTCCCTGAGTTTCCAGCATGCCAGCGCATCCTGCAGATTTTAGATGCCAGCTCCTATAACCTCATGAATTTATTACAGTTTTCTCTCTGTTTCTATCTGTATCCCTCTCTCTCCTCTCACTCTCTCCACACACACATATACACATGTCCTGTTGGTTCTGTTTCTCTGGAGAACTTTAATACACAGATCCACAGATTAAGTAACCATAAAGTATGAAACCCATAAAAGTTGAAATTAACAACTCTAATATAATGAGACAGATGCTGTCAGTTTACTAGTGTCTGATGTTGAATTTCATGGTGGAAATATGGCTTCTTGGAATGATTTCCATTGGAAAGCACTTAATTCATTGGAGGGTAACATAAAAACCCTCCTGAAAGTGGGCATAGAGGGAACATAATAAAGGCCATATATGACAAACCCACAGATAACATCATATTCAACAATGAAAAGCTGAAAGCATTTCCTCTAAGATCAGGAACACACAAGGATGTCCTCTCTTACCAATTTATTCAACATAGCTTTGGAAGTCCTAACCACAACAATCAAAGAAGAAAAAGAAATAAAAGGAATCTGAATTAGAAAATAAGAAGTGAAACTGTGATGGTCTGCAGATGACAAGATACTACACATAGAAAACCCTTAAGATGCTACCAGATGTCTACTAAAACTCAAATAAATAAATAAAAATAAAGAGCCAAATAAGTAAAAATTAAAAAGATTGCCAAGAGGAATATCAACAACCTCAAATATACAGATGGTACTACTCTAATGGTAGAAAGTAAAGAGGAACTAAAGAGCCTCTTGATGAGGGTAGAAGAGGGGAGTGAAAAGGCTGACCTGAAACTCAACATTAAAAAATTAAAATAAAAAACTAAGATCATGGGATGGGAGCATCTGGTCCCATCACTTCGACAAACAGAAGGGAAAAAAGTGGATGCGGTGATAGATTTTACTTTCTTGGGTTCTAAAATCACTGTGAACAGTGACTGCAGCCAGAAAAATTAAAAAACTCTTGCTTCTCGGAAGGAAAGCTATGACAAACCTAGAGAGAATGTTAAAAAATAGAGACATTACTGACAAAGGTATGATTTTTCCAATAGTCCTGTATGGATGCGAGAGTTGGACCATAAAGAGGCTGAATGCCGAAGAAGTGATGTTTTTGAACCATGGTGTTGAAGAAGACTCTTGAGAGTCCCTTGGACAGCAAGGAGATCAAACCAGTCGATTCTAAAGGAAATCAACCCAGAATATTCACTGGAAGAACTTTGCTAAAGCTCCAATACTCTGACCACCTGATGCAAAGAGCCAACTCATTGGAAAAGACCGTGATGCTGGGAAAGATCAAAGGCAAAAAGATAAGAGGTCAGCAGAGGATGAAATGGTTAGATAGTATCACCAACTCAATGAACTTGAATTTGAGCAACTGCGGGAGATAGTGAAGGCCAGAGGAGCCTGATCTGCTATAGTCCATGGGGTTGCAAAGTAGCAGATAGGACTGAATAACAACTATAAAAATTTCTTAAATCTACAGTATTATCTAACTCAATGATTGAGGGAACTGGGAAGAAAAAAAATTCTTTGTAAATAAACTGCTTAGGTGAGGTGAAGTCGCTCAGTTGTGTCTGACTCTTTGCGACCCTGTGGACTGTAACCTACTAGGCTTCTCCGTCCATGGGATTCTCCAGGCAAGAATACTGGAGTGGATTGCCATTTCCTTCTCTAGGGGATCTTCCCAACCCAGGGATCGAACCCGGGTCTCCCGCATTGGAGGCAGATGCTTTAACCTCTGAGCCACCAGGGAAGCCCCTAAACTGCTTAGGTTGATGCATATAAATATAAATACTGGTTTTAAATATGAATGTGGAAGCAGGATCTTTATAAGGAGCATGCGCGCATCATCATATGCACAAGCTGATTCTATTCTTCTAGCAATCTCTTCAAGCTGTTACAAAAATCCTTCACGGTACAGTGTGCCATGATAGCATGTGGCTTCAGCTCACAAACTTCACAAGTGCAAATGCAAGCACTAAACATTCTTTCCAGGCCTCATGTACAATCTAGCTCACCAGATAATCCAGAATATACTTTTATTATTCAGGTTATCATTGAGAGAAAGGTACAATATGTTTAAAATAATTGTATCTCTTTATATGAGAGCTCTTAAATATTAGTGAAGAAATGTAAGTAATCTTATTGACAAATAGAGGAAGCATATGAATAACAGCAATGAAATTAAAATAGCGTGTAACAAATGGAAAGACTTCTGCTCAAGCATGACAAATTAAACATACGTATTTCCCCTTGCTTCCTTCTATACTCTGTTAAACTTGCAAAAACTAATGAAAAAGCACCACTCACAGGGAAAGGCATGAAAGCAGATGAGTAACATGGATGTCATTTTGAAAACTGGGAAGTGTTGGATGAGCAACACTTGCTTAGCAACCAGAATGGAACCCGAGACCACAAGCATGGGGAGTAAGGATGGCACAGGAGCAAGAAGAAGGACATCAGTTTACACTGCAATCCTCTGAGGGCACAGGGATTGCTTATTAAAGCTTGGTTATAATGTTGTAGTTTTTAAGCCATACATGTGTGTGTTATTGATCCTTGCCCCTTGGTTTCATGCCCTTGTGTAGTCTCCTCCCACACTAAATTAGGTGGTATAAGTAATAGGGCATTGTGGAAAGGACAAAGTGTGACCTCAGAGGCTAAGTCACAATGCTTCTGTCGTTCTGCCCTCCTTTCTCTCATGGAGAGCTGCTCTCGAATAACTCATGTTATCAGGACACAGGAGTGGCCCTATGGAGAGGTCTGTGTGTGCTGACTGTCAGCCTTGCTAACCTTGAGAGCAAGCGACATTTGGAAGCAGCTCCGCCAGCACAGGTCAAGCCTTCAGACGACTGCAGCCCCTGCCAACAGCCTGGCTTCAATCTCACGAGAGACACTAAGCCAGAAACACCCATGTACGCTGCTCCAGAATTCCTGAAGCCTAGACACTGAAATAGTAAACCTTTTCTAGCCACTAAGTTTTGGCGAAATTTTGTTACACAGCAACAGACGACTACTGTAAGCAACCATAGACTAGGAATGTTGAAGAAGAAGGTGCAGGAGGCAACTGGAGAGCCTGGAGTGGCCACAGTTCAAAATGAATGCGACTGGCCACCAGGACAGAAGACCCAGGATGGGCATGTGAGACACAGACATCTCTCGGAAACTCCCAGAAGTTTTATGGAGTAAAGGCACTGTGAGAACAGTCGTGGGAAGGCTACTCAGTTACTCAGTCATGTCTGATTATTTGTGATCCCATGGACTATAGCCCATCTAGCTCCTCTGTCCATGGGATTCTCTGGGTAAGAATACTGGACTGGGTTGCTGTGTCCTCTTCCAGGGAATCTTCCCTACCCAGGGATAAAATCTGTGTCTCCTGCATCTCCCGCATTGGCAGCTGGATCCTTTACCACCGGGAAGCCCAGTGGGAAGGCTAGACTCCTGTTGATGGGGAATGGGAAGTTCGGGTTGTTTAGCAGTGTGGTTGGTCGCACCGCACCAGGACACCATTGGCTCTCTAAGCCAGCAGTGATGTACCGATGCTGTTATTCAGTTACTAAGTCGTGTCTACCTCCTTGTGACCCCATGGACTGCAGCACACCAGGCTTCTCTGTCCTTCACTGCCTCTCAGAGTTGGTTCAGATTCATGTCCATTGAACCGATGGTACTATCTAACCATCTCATCTTCTGCCAGGTTATATATAAAATAGCTGGAAGGAAATTTTAATAATGAAGGTATCTGGATGGTGAGATTGTAAGTAAACATTTACCTGTTTCCTTAGTCTGTTTTAAACCTTCCACATTTTCTGCAGTGAGCATGTTAGGTTAAAATTTAATTGTGGTAAAATACACATAACATAAATTTTACAATTCAAGTGTACGGTTCAGTAGTATCAAGTCCATTCATATTGTTGTGCAACCGTCACTGCTATCCATCTCCAGAACTTCTTTTCATCTTGCAAAACTGAAACTCTGGACCCATGAAACAACTCTCCCCTCTCTCCAAGCCCCTGTTAACCATGACTCTACTTTCTTTATGGAATTGACTATTCTGGGGATCTGTGTACATGGATTCATGCAATAGTCCTTTAATGTCTTGTTTATTTCACTTAGCGTAATGCCCTCAAGTTTCAACCATATTGTATGCCCTTTATAGCATATGTCAAATTTTCCTCCTTTTTAGAGGCTGGATAATATTCCATTGCATGTATATACCACATTTCATTTATCTATCTGTCTGTTGATGGGCACTTGGGCTGTGCATTAGCCTGCTCAGGCAGCTAGAACAAAATACTCAGACTGGATGGCTAAAACAACAAAAATTTGTTTTCTCACAGTTCTTCAGGCTGAAAGTCCTACATCAAAGTTTCGACCGAGTCAGCTTCTGGTGAGGGCTCTCTTCCCAACTTGCAGATGACTGCTTCCTTCCTGGGTCCTCATATGGCCCTTCTTGTGTGTGTACACACAGGAGAGAGAGAGCGCTTTCTCTGCTAGCTCTTCTTTGTTGTTGTTGTTTAGTTGCTCAGTCATGTCTGACTCTTTGCGACCCCATGGATGGCAGCATGCCAGGCTTCCCTGTCCTTCAATATCTCTCAGAGTTTGCTCAAACTCATGTCCATTGAGTCGATGATAACATCCAACTATCTCATTCTCTGTTGGACCATAAAGAAGGCTGAGCGCCAAAGAATTGATGCTTTTGAACTGTGGTGCTGGAGAAGACTTGAGAGTCCCTTAGACTGCAAGGAGATCAAACCAGATCATCCTAAAGGAAATCAGTCCTGAATATTCATTGGAAGGACTGATGCTGAAGCTCCAATACTTTGGCTACCTGATGCAAAGAGCTGACTCATTGGAAAAGATTCTGATGCTGGGAAAGATTGAGGGCAGGAGGAGAAGGTGGCAACAGAGGATCTCTTCTTATAAGGGAACTAATCCTATAAAGGCACATCTGGAATTAGGATGTCCTCCCCTGCAGGAGATCAGAAAACCTGCACTCTGACATTTTTCCTCCCTAGTTTCTCAGAGTCCATGTGAAGATCACCCTTGTGTTAACAGGTCTTGTGGTCAAATATGGGAAAAACAGAGATGTTAAGGGCACAGATTAGAAGTCACTCCAGTGCTGAGGATATGAGCTGCTCACCCTCTTGGTGGGGTGCATTTCAGGAACACAGAAACTTCTGGAGTTTTGCGTTGATGGGTTAGTTATCCATTCATTTCTCTCTCAAAAGAAACTTCGTCTGAGCCCCAAGAGTTGCTTCTTATGAGGTCAGCGCCTGTGAGATCTGGTGCTGGGTAGGGCTGTGCAGACCATTGCATCCTTGGTGAAGGAGGGTGCAAAGCATGGAAATTAACAACATGGAACTCACAGCAGCCAGAAAGGTGCATGGGCTGGGAAAAGTCTGCCACATGTCCTCACAGCTTTCTATTTTTTAATATTTGTTTTACTTGTGATTTATTTATTTGGCTGTGCCAGGCCTTACCTAAGACATGCATGACCTTTTGGTTGCATCACGTGGGATCTAGTTCCCTGACTAGGGATCGAACCCAGACCCCCTGTATTGGGAACCCAGAGTCCCAGCCACTGCATCCCCAGGGAAGGCCCCCTCACGTCTTTCTTATTCCAAAAGAAACACCAAAGTCCGATGTGAAAGGAAATGATTAGACTACTCAGAACCATGTGGCTTTATAAGATAGACTTTCCTGAAGCAAACACTTGAATGGGCTGAGCTGATTACCAGCGGGTTTGTGTCTAATGGCTGAGTCGCTGGGTCATACAGGTGCAACATTCCCAGAGAGTCCTGGTCTCGTGGCTGTTGTTTAGACTGTGGAATTCTAGAGTCACTAGGCCTTACCTTCTGGCATAGCCAGGCACAGATGTGGAGTTACATTTTTTGTCTGATGTCCCACAGGGTAGTTTTTAACACTTGCCTGGAGGTGAGTGAGCTTCTGAAGTTGGAAACACTCTGTGGCATCATAAAAATTTGCTAAACCTGCTTATTTTGAAAAAGTATTTGATTCCATGTAAAATTAAAAGTACCTTTAGCAAGCCTTAGGATGGAAAGATCTGGATCACTCCTCCATTAAAGTCCAGGGATGTGGAGTTTTCTTCTTTTCCTTTTAAGATTCTCAAAATGAAATCAGACTAATGGAATTCAGTTAAGTTCAATGGATATTGTACTTGGAGACTATTTTTTTTAAAGAAACAGTACGATACTAGTGATGATACACATAGATGCATACACATACGCACATACATGAGAAAAGAATCTGGATAGATACACTGAATCAAACTCAATTCTTTTTTTAAAAAATGATTTTATTTTTGGCTGCACCAGATCCTCACCGCTGCGCACAGGCTTTCTCTAGTTGGGGCGAGCAGGAGCTACTGTCGAGTTGAAGTGTGGGGGCTTCTCATTGCAGTGGCTTTTCTTGTTGTGGAGCATAGGCTTAGCTGCCCCACAGCATGTGGGATCTTCCCGGACCAGGGATCGAACCCGTGTTCCCTGTCCTGGCAGGTGGATTCTTAACCACTAGACCACCAAGGAAGTTACGCACATGAACACATGCACACAGCCAAAGTGATTTATTATTTTTGGCTGCAGCAGATCCTCACCACTGCGCACGGGCTTTCTCTAGTTGGGGCGAGCAGGAGCTACTGTCGAGTTGAGGTGTGTGGGCTTCTCATTGCAGTGGCTTTTCTTGTTGTGGAGCATAGGCTTAGCTGCCCCACAGCATGTGGGATCTTCCCGGACCAGGGATCGAACCCGTGTTCCCTGTCCTGGCAGGTGGATTCTTAACCACTAGACCACCAAGGAAGTTACGCACATGAACACATGCACACAGCCAAAGTGATTTTCCAAACTGCATTTCCAAAGGAAATCGAGTTTTAAAGGCTCTCATTCAGACTCACATTAATCAAAATGCCGCAGAGCAACTGGGCTAGTTCAGCTGAGCACAATACCTCCCATGAGGTCCTGTCTTCCGCTGGAGTCTATTGGGCATTTCTGCCTGAATGGGAGCCTGGGACAGGCAGTGTGAGGTCACCAGTCCCCCAGAGCAAGCAGCCCAGGAATACATGGAGCAGGCTCCATCTTCAGGAAGCCAGCAGATTCCTGGCAAAACAAGGGGGCAAGAGAGAAGGGTGGGGTTTTGTAAAGCCAGGAGGCCCAGGAGAGTTCCTTGGGTTTTTTCCTTCTAGAATGAATGCATTTCCTGTGTCTTCTTTATGACAGCCTTAGAAGGCTGGTGATGAAATCTGCTGCTCCATGGTGAAATGCCCACCAGCATTGCTTTCCTGGATGCCTTTCCCCTTGCTCTGGGGGTGAGAGCACCCCGTTAGGAGGTTTTCCGGGGAGAGAGGTACAGGAAATCATGTGACGCTGTTAGTGACTTTATTTATGCAGCACTTGTCCCCCAGACGAGGGAACAGAGGTGAGAGACTGACCCCCTAGGGCCTTGGGAGCAGAGTGCCTGCATGAATGGCAGTGTCCAGAACTTAACCTGTTAGGGGTGCTTAGCTGCCTTTGTGTTGGGGGTGACCAGATAACTGGGCAAGAAATGCCCACCAGCATTGCTTTCCTGGATGCCTTTCCCCTTGCTCTGGGGGTGAGAGCACCCCGTTAGGAGGTTTTCCGGGGAGAGAGGTACAGGAAATCATGTGACGCTGTTAGTGACTTTATTTATGCAGCACTTGTCCCCCAGACGAGGGAACAGAGGTGAGAGACTGACCCCCTAGGGCCTTGGGAGCAGAGTGCCTGCATGAATGGCAGTGTCCAGAACTTAACCTGTTAGGGGTGCTTAGCTGCCTTTGTGTTGGGGGTGACCAGATAACTGGGCACTTCAGCTTCCTTCCTTTGGTAATATTCAGCTATTAATTCACACACTGTGACCAAATCAGCTTTTTTCGTTTTCTTTTCTTCTTGAGGAAACATGGGTAAGAGACAAAACGAGACTTCCCTGTTGGTACGGTGGATAAGAATCCACCTGCCAATACAGGGGACATAGGTTCGATCCCTGGTCCAGGAAGATTCCACGTGCCTCAGGGCAGCTAAGCACATGTGCCACACCTAGTGAGCCCTGTGCCTAGAGCCCGTGCTCCGCAGCAAGAAAATCACTGCAGCGAGACGCCCGCACACCACAATGAAGAGCAGTCCCCGGGCTCCACAGCTAGAATGCCCGAGCGCAGCAATGAAGACCCAGCGCAGCCAAAAATAAAGAAATAAAAAATTTTTTAAAAGATTGAATAAACCCACACTGAAAAGGAAGGAAAGACAAAATGACTTCTGTCAAGCATCTTCTTTCCTTCATTTTGGCAGCTAAACTGGTTTTTAAACAATACATACCTACGTTTCTGTCTCTAAACCGTATTGTGATGTTACAGTTGTTCTGATAGTGATACCTATCGCTAACGGGGAAACGACTGAACAACTGTGGCTGCATCTTCTCAAGTAATTTCCACACCACAAATGAAGCATTACTAGTTCCATTTTATATATGGTGATTTTATAGATGGCATTTTATAGAAAAGCAAGGCAATCAATGAATGGGGAAATTCATTAATGAATGAAAGAATTATGAATTAATGAGTGGAACAATTAACCAAGGAGCAATTAAATAACTTCCAGTTTATATAGCTAGTAACTGAGGAAGCCAGAGTGTGACCTCAGCATAGCCTCGTCTACCCACCATGCACCTTCCTTTTGGCCCACCACCTCCACAAAATCTGCAAGATTTATTTTCTGTATAACTGACTTCACTCATACCTCCACTCCATTCCGTTTTAAATAAGATCCCTTCAAGATCCCACATAGTCTGGGAAATGTGTCCATTGTAGGCTCAGCTCTCCAGTGAATCCAAAGCAACGTGGTATCTGTCGTTGAGGAAGGGGGATTTGTGCGAAATTTGGTTTTGTGACCATAAGCTGGCTGTAGGGCCGACATGCTACCTTTCCAGGCCCCATGAAACCCCAGCGTAGGACCCTGACAAGCTTCTCCCTGTGCTTTGAGTCAGGATTTCACAGACAATGAACACAAAGACCTGTCACCCCTGCAGAAGGAAGAGCAATGCTCTCCTTCATCCTGGTTCATGACAGCCAGGCCCCAGGCAGGCCCAGAGTGGGCCCTGCAGGGTGGGGGGCTGCCCACTGCCTGGACCATCCTCCTGAGCCCCTCGGGTCACATGGAGGCTGACGCTCATACGACGCTTCTGAGTCAGATCTTCCTCGCTGAGTGGAATTTAAGCATGTTTTCCAATATTTCGCACCCCTGCCTCCCCTACACTGCCTGCCTCATGGAGCTGACGTGGCTAGCACAAAGACCTGTCACCCCTGCAGAAGGAAGAGCAACGCTCTCCTTCATCCTGGTTCATGACAGCCAGGCCCCAGGCAGGCCCAGAGTGGGCCCTGCAGGGTGGGGGGCTGCCCACTGCCTGGACCATCCTCCTGAGCCCCTCGGGTCACATGGAGGCTGATGCTCATACGACGCTTCTGAGTCAGATCTTCCTCGCTGAGTGGAATTTAAGCATGTTTTCCAATATTTCGCACCCCAGCCTCCCCTACACTGCCTGCTCATGGAGCTGACGTGGCAGCTGCAGCAACTAATGGGGTGTTAGTGCCTGGAAATCGGTAAGTACCCCATACCAAGAAACTGTTGTCATTGTTGTTTAGATGCTAGATCGTGTCCAATTCTTTGTGATCCCAGGGACTATAACCCACTAGCCTCCTCTAGCCATGGGATTTCCCAGGTTAGAATATTGGAGTGGGTTGCCATTTCCTTCTCCAGGGGATCTTCTTGACTCAGGGATTAAACCTGAGTCTCCTGCATTGGCAGGTGATTTCTTTACCACTGAGCCACCGGGGAAGCCCAGACCAGCAAATAGCATTTTCAAATATAAACATGCAAAATCCTAAAGGGAGAAAGAAATGGATGATAAGCACAGGCTCACTGTATGTGCAGGTGATATTGGGTGAAATGTGGCTTAGAAAACAGTCCTCATCCCTCACCCCACTTCCCAAGCTCCACATCACTGTCCCAGTGACGCATGACCAATTCCAGGGTAACTGTGCCCATCTGAAGATGGCCTGAGAGGAGGCCTTTCTAACCTTCTAAAGCCAAGGAAGTCACTTGTGTGTGAGATATAAATCATATGCACATAAATCCCCCTGCTTCACAGGGAAGCATTAAACATACGGCCCATATATAATAATGTCTGTCATTATTCAAGAAGCAGTTATTGAGGATCTGCTATTAATATGTGCCAGGCATTGGAAGAGACCAATATCTCAAAAAATTATTATAACACCTTGTAGTAAGTGCTGTTTCTCATGGGGTACTGAAATTAGAAGATAATAATGGATTATATACAAAGTAATACAGGATCCCATAGAAGGAAGCAGGTAAATCTGTCTGGGAGAGCTAGGGAACATGTCACAGAAGCTGAACTTCGAGCTTTGTTTTAAAGGCACATAGGAATTCATAGGCAGAGAATTCATAGGTTATGTTAGGCAAATATTGCTATTGTTTAGTCCCTAAGTCATATCCAACTCTTTTGTGACCCCATGAACTGTAGCCCGCCAGGCTTCTCTGGCCATGGGATTCTCCAGGCAAGAACACTGGAGGGGGTTGCCATTTCCTTCTCCAATGCATGAAAGTGAAAAGTGAAAGGGAAGTCGCTCAGTCGTGTCCGACCCTTAGCAACCCCATGGATTGCAGCCTTCCAGGCTCTTCCGTCCATGGGATTTTCCAGGCAAGAGTACTGGAGTGGGTTGCCATTTCCTCTTCCAGGAGATCTTCCTGACCCAGAAATCAAACCCATGTCTCCTGCATTGCAGGAGATTCTTTAACCACTGAGCCATCTGTGCGACTCCATAGGCAGCAGCCCACCAGGCTCCCCCGTCCCTGGGATTCTCCAGGCAAGAACGCTGGAGTGGGTTGTCATTTCCTTCTCCAATGCATGAAAGTGAAAAGTGAAAGGGAAGTCGCTCAGTCGTGTCCGACCCTTAGCAACCCCATGGACTGCAGCCTTCCAGGCTCCTCCGTCCATGGGATTTTCCAGGCAAGAGTACTGGAGTGGGTTGCCATTTCCTCTTCCAGGAGATCTTCCTGACCCAGAAATCAAACCCATGTCTCCTGCATTGCAGGAGATTCTTTACCCACTGAGCCACTGGGGAAATCCTTAAATATTCATTAATTGGGCTTCCCTGGTGGCTCAGATGATAAAGAACATGCCTGCAATGCAGGAGACCTGGATTCCATCCCTGGCTCGGGAAGACCCCCTGGAGAAGGGAAAGGCTACCAACTCTAGTATTCTAGTCTGAAGGATTCCATGGACTGTATACTCCATGGGGTAGCAAAGAGTCAGACATAACTGAGCGGCTTTCAATTTCACTTTTTAGCTTTGCTAAGCAGCATGATGGGTTTGTGATCGCACATTTGAGAATGAAAAGCCAGAGAGAACTGAATTTGTATGGTTTAGCATAACTTTTGGAGAAGGCAATGGCACCCCACTCCAGTACTCTTGCCTGGAAAATCCCATGGACGGAGGAGCCTGGAAGGCTGCAGTCCATGAGGTTGCTAAGGATCGGACATGACTGAGCGACTTCCCTTTCACTTTTCACTTTCGTGCATTGGAGAAGGAAATGACAACCCACTCCAGCGTTCTTGCCTGGAGAATCCAGGGATGGGGGAGCCTGGTGGGCTGCTGCCTATGGAGTCGCACAGAGTCGGACACGACTGAAACGACTTAGCAGCAGCAGCAGCAGAGCATAACTTTGAAAGCCAAGGTAATGTGGGTAGGAGAAAGAAAAGTCTAGGGCCTGGTTTAGGAGAGGATCACAAAGAACAAACTTTATTCATTAATTCATTTATTCAGAAAATATATATTGAGCTCTTGTCATATCCAGAAACTGGAGCTAATAGTAGTGAATCTCAATAGGACTTAAGGAGAACAGAAATATCTACTACCATGCAGATTTCTAATTCCTGTCGTCTCTCCTTCTAAATTTTCAGGAAAGTTTATGTTCTTCTTAGTCTTTTGGTCTAGGGCTGGAAACTGGAGGCTGTATTTTCTAGTCCAAGGATGCAATGAATCATGGAGATCACTTCAGAGATGAAGATGCTAGGTGTCAGATGCAGCCAGAGGAGAGTTAGTCCTTGGAATTTGCAGAATTTGTACAGGACACAGGAATGTGGAATGTGGGGTCCAGAGCAATTCTGTCTAGATCTCTAAGGCCAAGGAGTCTCAACCCCAAATCTGGTTTTCTCTTTGTTGCGTCATCTTTTCCCACCACATCCTAAATACTGGTATTTAACAATGTTCTCATCTTACTCCCCTCTTTTCTCAGTCTGTATGTTTTTCCAAGGAATTGTCATCCAGGTCTGTAGTATCAGCAACCACTTCTATAATTATGACTCATAAATCTCTGGTTCCTGCCTCTCTTCTGAGCTCCAATCCCCTATTTTTTAACTTGATACTGGACATCTCTTATTGAACATCCCTCATGTAGTCAAGAATGAAAAACCAAAGGCATCATCTTCATCTTTAGCTGTATTTGCCTATGTTCCCTGTGTTGGTTAATGTCTCCACAAACTGCTGAGGATGTTTTTTAATACTTCTCCTTCCAGTCAAGCTCTGAGTCCCATTAATTCCTAAGCATTCCCTAAATTCATCTTGTTCTCTCTACCTGCTATGTGATCCTGCTGGAATTCATCATCTCTTTTGATCACTGCTGGAATTCATCATCTCTTACCCTGTCAGTTACAAAAGAGCCCTATTGGCCTCCCCTGTATCCCCGATCAAATCCATCTTTCATACTTAACAACAGAATGGAAAATACAATTACTGGGTTTCTACCCAAGATCCATTAGCTTATTTTTCCTTACCAATGACTTAACTCACTTCTTCCTTCTTAATGGAACCTCAATTTTGTTCGGGCATCCTCCCCTTCCCATATAACCTCTGTGCCTTGGGGGACCTGACCCCAGTCCTAGTTCTAGGAATTAGTCCAGTTATATAGGAGGTATCCCCCTCATTGTCAGCAATGAGTTAAAAATTAGTATGAAATCAATTCTGCCAAATGACACAGGAAGAGAGGTTTGCTGGAAGCCACTAGGAAATTGCTTCTTAGTCTTCTTAGAGGGCTGTGGGAAGCCACTCAGCAGACGTGAACAAGGAAACATTTAGTCTCAGTTGCTACTGGCAGCTGTTCTCCAACCAGTAGAAGAGCCAGCTTTAAAATGAGGCCAGCACTGTGGACAGCAGAATGGAGAGACAAATGGGCATCACTAGCTTCTGTAACAACAGACCTCTATCACCTCTATCTAGACTGATTAGGTGAGTCAATTGCCATTATGTCAGTTAATCTAGGGGCTCCTCCAGTGGCTCAGCACTAAAGAATCCACCTGCAATGCCGGAGATGTGGATTCGATCATTGGGTTGGGAAGATCCTCTGGAGGAGGAAATGGCAACCCACTCCAGTATTCTTGCTTGGGAACTCCCATAGACAGAGGAGCCTGGTGGGCTACAGTCCATGGGGTCACAAAGAGTTGGACATGACTGAGTGACTAAGCATGTATGTAGTTAGCTTAAGCCTATTTTAGTTGGATTTTCTGTTACTTTCTTCTTCTTCTTCTTTCTGTTACAGCCAAATGTATTCTATCAGAGAACACAGAATGATTCTCAGAATCACAGAGTGATTTAACATAAAGATCATGTTATAAAATCTACTTGAAGGCTCTCCACTCCTAGAGACAAAATCCCTTCTCACTGCTTCAGGGCAGAATGCACTGGAGGCTGCCTGCATGACTTGCAAGAGCGGATGGCAAATATCCCTTCTCAGATCTGCGTTTGGTGATGCCACGGTGCACCCCGAATTTGGCCACTGTAGGAGTGTTTATCCTCAGGAAGTTGGAAAATACTGCAAATCAGGGCTCTTTCTCCAGAGAGCTGTTGTTAAGCATTTGCCAGCACAGCGCTGCCTTGGTGTAACATTCCAGACCTTTCTTAGCTGGCTCAGGTCTGCCTCTTCAGCTTCTCCTTCCCTTAGTGTCCCTGTAGCTCTAGCCGGATTGAACTTGTCATTTTGAGTTCTTACTTAGAATGCCTTTTCCTTCATCCTCAGGGCTGACTTCCCCACCAGGCACATGAGTAACCGTGCATGGAGTCCATAGAACTTTCAGGGACCCATAAAAATATCTTAAAGTGAAAGTGAAGTCGCTCAGTCGTGTCCGACTCTTTGCGACCTGTGGATTGTAGCCCACCAAGCTCCTCCATCCATGGGATTCTCCAGGCAAGAATACTGGAGTGAGTTGCCATTTCCTTCTCCAAGGGATCTTGCTGACCCAGGGATCGAACCCAGGTCTCCTACATTGCTGGCAGATGCTTTAACTTTTGCACCACCAGGGAAAAATGTCTTAGCTTCTTTTAAAATCAAAAGAGAAAAATGAACTTTTAGATAAAAGTGCTTTACAGAGGAGAAATATCATATGACAAGCTTTATATGTGGAATTTAAAAAGAAATGATACAAATAAGCTTACTTGTAAAACAGAAAGAAACTCACAGACTTAGAAAATGAACTTATGGTTGCCTGTATTTAAGATGGATAACCAACAAGGACTTACTGTGTAGCTCAGGGAACTCTGCTCAGTGTTATGTGGCAGCCTGGATGGAAGGGGAGTTTGCAGGAGAATGGATACATGTATGGAGAAGGCAATGGCAACCCACTCAAGTACTCTTGCCTGAAAATCCCATGGACGGAGGAGCCTGGAAGGTTGCACTCCATGGGGTCGCTAAGAGTTGGGCAATGTATGGCTGAGTCCCCGGCTACCTGAAACTGTCACAACGTTGTTATTTATACCCCAATACAAAATAAAAAGTTTAAAGCATGGAATTAAAAAAAGAAAGTGCTTTAATATGTAATATTATATATTTGTCTTCCACCTGTTCCATCAGTAAAATGTAATTTTAAGCTCTTTCTTAGGAGGAGAAAGCCCACAAGAGCAAGTGTCCAGATCTCATGAAAGTTAGTGTGGCCCTAGCTCATCTATCTGTCAAATTCATCCCAGTGAAGTTTTTCTAAACTCCTCCAAATTAATCATCCTACCCATCACAATATTGCTTATACTTTTGAAATAATTCTCAGGATAAGGTGTGACGTAAATAAATAAAATTTCTGTACAATAACACATCATAATAACACTCATAAGTATATAAATATCTACCTTCTTCACAAACCTATGAGTGTTTTTGAAAACAGCCATTCTATTTTATTCTACTCTGTAGCTCCAGGATCTTGAATAGGTCTTTCACAACAGGTGCTAGACATCTTTTTTTTTTTGAATGAATGAATGAGTGGGTGAAAACCTATGTGTATTAGTTTGCTCAGGCAAACTAATAATAATATAATTAGTATAATAATAATGATATAAAATAATAGTACCAAAGTACCATGCACCAGGGGCTTCAATAACTATTTTTTACAGTTTTGGAGGCTGGAAATCCCAGACTAAGATGTTAGGGCGTCCCTGGTGGCTCAGTGGTAAAGAATCTGGCTGCCAATGCAGGAGACACAGGTTTGATCCCCAATCTGGGAAGGCCCCACATGCCGCGAAGTGACTAACCCTGTGTGCTATAGCTATGAGCCTCAGCTCTAGAGCCCAGGAGCTGCAGCTGTTGAGCCCATTGCCGAACCTGCTGAAGCCCAGGCACCCTAGAGCCCGCGCTCTGCAACCAGAGGAGCCACAGCAATGCGCAGTCCCCACACGCAACGAGGGTAGCCCCACTCTCCACAACTAGAGAAAAGCATCACAGCAATGAGCACCCAGCACAGCCAAAAGTAAATAAAAAATTTTGAAAACATCACACTGGTTTAAAAAACATTAGATGTCAGCGGGGTCAATTCCCCTGAGGCCTCCCTCCTTGACTGGCAGATGGCCACTTTCTCCCTCTGTCTTCACAGGGTCTTTCCTCTGTGTGTCTATGCCTTAATCTCTTGTTTTTAACTCGATTACTCCTTTAGACACTTTTCCCAAATACAGTCATTTTCTGAGCTACTAACAGGCTTTAGCATAGGAATTTGGGGAGACACAGTACAGCCTGTAGCACTATGCTGTAGCGTCTTATATTATTTGTTTTCCTTTGGCTTCCTCGCTGGAAGCCAAAGTCATGAAGGGCAGGAACTCTTGAGAGCTTCCTGTCTCCATTACCTAGTGGAGCAGTGCAGCCTTACCCGAGTGCATGGGTGGAAAGTATCATGGGAACCTTGTGCACAGCCAGGAAGGCGGCACACTTCATGAGGCAAACCCTTTGGTCACAGGAGACTGCAGAGGCTTCTGGGAGCCAACAGCACTGGGAGAGTATTGAGAGCGGGAGCTTGACCATTCTGCCTTGAGCTGGAGTAGCTTGTGCTGCACTGCTTTACACTTGACTTTGATGGATGCTTTAGACAGGCCTTAAAAAGCAAACACAGACTTCCCTGCTGGTCTAGCAGCTAAGAATCTGCCTGCCAATGCAGGGGACACAAGTTCAATCCCTGGTCTGGGACGATCCCACATGCCAAGGGGCAACTAAGCCCATGTGCCACATATTCTAAGCTGATGCTCTGCGACAAGAGAAGCCACTGCAATGAGACACCCCGGCATCCCAACTAGAGAGTAGCCTTTTCTTCTCCTGATTGGCTAAAGCCCCAGTGCAACAAAGAGGACCCAGTGCATCCAAAAAGAAAAAAAAGCTTCTGGGCGTTTGAAAGCTTGTTTTTTTAACAGTGATTTGCATAAAATAGTTTTGAAAAGGAGGAGCTGCTTTTCTTTTTTCCAACAGGTTTGTTAGGACATCATGAATCACAGGAATACTCTCTGATTGTGCCATCCCCAGAAGATGATGTATATACAGCTGCGGGTAATAAGAATGTTTTTGATGGGACAATGGGTTAAAGTCTCAAGCCATTTCTTTCCACTCAAGCCATATCTTTCCACTGCATTTCTATCCTTCAGAAAGCTGGAACCTATTCTAAGCTTCTAAGATGCCAAGAGGCCCTGCCATGTGATACACATTCCTCGGATTATATCCCATTTTTGATTCTGGTCATTTCGGCTTCTCATCTCAGATCACTGAATGTTGGAGCTGAAAATCCATTTCCTTGTGTTCTAGCTGAGGAAACAGAAGGTCACGGAGTGGGTGAGGGGTTGAGTGTGATCTGAGTCTCTACCTCACAGTCTAGGATTATTTTCACACATTCTGTTTCCTCTGCCACCCAGTTCTCAGGCTTTGCTTTCAATCCCTTCTGAAACAGAAGTGGACTTGGAGTATGTGGGTAAGAGGTCAAGTATCCAGTGGATAGATAAATGGTTGTGTGTGCACGTGAAGTGCTTCAGGCACGTCCAGCTCTTTGTGACCCCGTGGACTGTAGCCTGCCAGGCTGTTCTCTCCATGGGATTTCCCAGGCAAGAGTACTGGAGGGGATTGCCATTTCCTCCTCCAGGGGATCTTCTCAACCCCAGTCTCTTGTGTCTCCTGCACTGGCAGGTAGATTCTTTACTACTGTGCCACCTGGGAAGCCTGAGGCCCACAGGTTAAAAACAAACCTGGGGGACCTTCCCTGGTGGTCCAGTGATTAAGAATCCACCTGCCTAAAGCAAGGGGTGTGGGTTCAATCCCTGGTCAGGAAGCTAAGATCCCCTGTGCCTTGGGGCCAAAAATCAAAACAGAAAACAGAAGCAATGTTGTAACAGATTTAACAAAGACTTTAACAATGGTCCACATCAAAAAAAATCTTTAAAAAAGCAAACACAAACCAAAGCTGGGTGGAGCGATCATGCATGGAAAACAACATTGCTGTTCCACTGTTCACTCCTCAACACGCCACGAGCTCCTCCTGCATGCTGATGCTGCTGGGAGCAGCAGGCGCAGGTCCCCAAGTCATCCAGGATCCACAGCAGTGGATCCACAGCAGCTTGCAGAGACACTGCCACTGTTTGAATTAAACTCTGTGTCAGTTTCTAGGTGTACTGTGGAAAGTCACTTAGGGACCAGACTGGTTTTTCTGTCCCCGGTTCAGCATGAGTTGTGATGCATTTGCACATCAGACTGTCTGCCACAACTGCCAGGCTTCCTAATATGTGCTCAAGAAGATTTTAACAGTCACTGCAATTGAGGTTCCTAAACAAACCTGAATGGACCAGCAATGAATACTAAATGAGCCTAGAAATCAGGGAGTTCTCTAAGTGGAATTAGAGCAGTTGCTCTCACTTCCAGAGAGATGCAGAAGCACCATCCCCGTTTCCTGCCCAGTGACAGGACGCCTGGAGAGACGTTTAATTGTTGTTGTTCAGTCATTTAGTCACGTCCAGCTCTTTGTGACCGCATGCACTGCAGCATGCTAGTCTTCCCTGTCCATCACTATCTCCCAGAGTTTGTTCAAACTCACATCCATTGAGCCACTGATGCCATTCAACCATCTCATCCTTTTTCATCCCCTTTTCCTTATTCTCTTATCTTTCCCAGCTTCAGGATCTTTTCCAGTGAGTTGGCTCATCACATCAGGTGGCCAAAGCAGTGGAGCTTCAGCTTCAGCATCAGTCCTTTCAGTGAATAATCAGGGTTGACTTCCTTTAGGAAGGACTGGTTTGATCTCCTCACTGTCCAAGGGACTCTCAAATCTTCCCCAGCACCACAGTTCCAAAGCATCAGTTCTTCAGTGCTCAGGCTTCCTCATGGTCCAACTCTCACAACTGTACGTAAGTACTGGAAAAACCATACTTTTGACTATATTAATCTTTGTTGGCCAAGTGATGTCTCTGCTTTTTAATATGCTATCTAGGTTTGTCATAGCTTTCTTCCAAAGAGCAAGCTTTTGGTAAAGTTTGGTAAAATGAGGGAACTTCCTGGCAGTCCAGTGGTTAAAATTCCACATTTCCACTACAAGGGGCTTGGATTTGATCCTTGGTGCTGCAGGCGTGACCAAAAAAAGGAGGATTATTTCATTAAAATGAGGCAGATTCTGCTGAGAGCCTTGCAATCTTGTCTCTGGACAGAGCTTACCCCGAGCCCACAGAATGCAGGCTGCGAAGCTGGCCTGGACACACCCCCTCCACTCTCCAGGTGTTTTAGCCACAGTTGGCTTCAACTTCACAGTGTTCTGGGTCTTTCCTGACTCTCTAGGGTGTCCCTACATCTTCAAGGAAGCCAGAGTGATGTTTCAGCATTTGTCATGACACTTTCCACAGTAACGACTCTGAAACAGGAGGGCAGGGGCAAAGGGGCAGGGCACAACCTTTGAAAGGATGACATAGCCTGAGGACACAACAAAAACAGATTAGAGTCAAATGGGTCTGAGGTGGCAGACAAGTCAACTTCAACTAGACCTTGATCCTCATATGATGATGATGGAATTCCAGCTGGGTTATTTCAAATCCTAAAAGATGACGTTGTTAAAGTGCTGCACTCAATATACCAACAAATTTGGAAAACTCAGCAGTGGCCACAGGACTGGAAAAGGTTAGTTTTTTTCCCAATCCCAAAGAAGGGCAATGCCAAAGAATGTTCAAACTACTGCACAATTGCAGTTCACATGCTAGCAAGGTAATGCTCAAAATCCTTCAAGCTAGGCTTCAAAAGTACAAGAACTAAGAAATTCCAGATGTACAAGCTGGATTTAGAAAAGGCAGAGGAGCCAGAGATCAATTGCAGCATCCATTGGATCATAGAAAAAGCAAGAGAATCCCAGAAAAACATCTACTTCTGTTTCATTGACTATGCTAAAGCCTTTGACTGTGTGGATCACAACAAACTGTAGAAAATTTTTTAAGAGATGGGAATACCAGACCATCTTACCTGCCTCCTAAGAAATCTGTAGCAGGTCAAGAAGAAACAGTTAGAACCAGACACAGAAAAATGAGCTGGTTCAAAATTGGGAAAGGAATACATCAAGGTTGTATATTGTCACCCTGCTTATTTAACTTATATGCAGAGTACATCATACAAAATGCTGGGCTGGATGAGACACAGGCTGGAATCAAGATTGCTGGGAGAAATATTGATAACCTCACATATGCAGATGACACCACTCTAATGGCAGAAAGCAAAGAGGAACTAAAGAGCCTCTTGATGAAGGTGTAAGAGGACAGTGAAAAAGTTGGCTTAAAACTCAACATTCAGAAAACTAAGATCATGGCATCTGGTCCCATCACTTCATGGCAACTAGATGAGGAAAGAATAGAAACAGTGACAGACTTTATTTTTTGGGCTCCAAAACCACTGCAGATTGTGGGTGCAGCCATGAAATCAAAAGATGCTTGCTCTGTGGAAGAAGGGCTATGACCAACCCAGTGTGTGTGTGCATGCTAAGTCATTCCGTTTATTTCTGACTCTTTGTGACCCTATGGACTGTAGCCCCCCAGGCTCCTCTGTCCATGGAATACTCCAGACAAGTATACTGGAGTGGGTTACCATTTCCTACTCCAGGGGATCTTCTCTAGGGATTGAACCCACATGTGTTACATCTCCTGCATTGGCAGGCTGTCTCTTTACCATTAGTGCCACCTGGGAAGCCGCAACAAAACTAGACAGCATATTAAAAAGCAGAGCCATCACTTTGCTGACAAAAGTCCATATAGTCAAAACTATGGGTTTTCCAGCAGCCATGTACAGATGTGCGAGTTGGACCATAAAGAAGGTTGAGCACCAAAGAACTGATGCTTTTGAACTGTGATGTTGGAGAAGACTCTTCAGAGTCCCTTGGACAGCAAGGAGATCAAACCAGTCAATCCTAAAGGAAATGAACCCTGAATATGCATTGGAAGGACTGATGCTGAAACTGAAGCTCCAATACTTTGGCCATCTGATGCAAAGAACTGACTCATTGGAAAAGACCTTGAGATGGGAAAGATTGAAAGCAGGGGGAGAAGGAGATGATAGAGGATGAGATGGTTGGATGGTATCACCAACTCAATGGACATGAGTTTGAGCAAGCTCTGGGAGTTGGTGATGGACAGGGAAGCCTGACGTTGCTGCAGTCCATTGGGTCGCAAAGAGTCGGACACGACTGAGTGACTGAACAACAACAACCTGCTACTCACAGGCACACAGTCCCCAGATTTGTTGGATCCAGAAGTTTGATGATGTTGACTCCCAATTACCTCACTGCTGCTGCTGCTAAGTCACTTCAGTCATGTCCGACTCTGTGTGACCCCATAGATGGCAGCCCACCAGACTCCCCCGTCCCTGGGATTCTCCAGGCAAGAACACTGGAGTGGGTTGCCATTTCCTTCTCCAATGCATGAAAGGGAAAAGTGAAAGGGAAGTCGCTCAGTTGTGTCCAACTCTTCACGACCACATAGACTGCAGCCCACCAGGCTCCTCCATCCATGGGGTTTTCCAGGCAAGAGTACTGGAGTGGGGTGCCATCGCCTTCTCCGAATTACCTCACTACCAACCAATAAGAAGAATATCAATGAGCTGACCACACACCCCACAACTCCACTTCCTTACCACGTCTTTCCCTGAAAACCACTGGGGAGTTTGGGCCTTTTCAGCACCAGCTACTTGAGCTCCTTGCTTGATGCCTGCAATAAATGTGGCATTTTTGTTCACCACTGTGGGAAGGAAAAGACTCCTCCATCAAGGGGACTTGGGGTCCTAATCACTGAGGTCCTCTTAGCCTCTAAGGCCCAGAGAGCAGACATGAAACTACAAGTAAGGGCTATAACATCAGCTTCACTACAAGGGCAAAGAGAAGGTCTTTCTGTGGCTTTCAAATCTCATCATGCCCCTACCAGCCCACTCTGTGAAGAAGGATCATACAAGGAACCTAGGCCTGAAACTTCTCTGGTTTGGTTCAATAGCAAATCAGCTGAACAATCCCCCAAACTATGTTCTCTGTCTATTGGGGAAGCCTCGAGGTGAGGAACCTGCTGCCATTGATGCCACATAGCATCCTGCGTGCTCCTGGGCATGGAGGCCTTTTTGTCTCCCATTTCTTATAGGCAAGACTCCAGCCTCTATGGCCTTCTCTGAATCCCAAAGGGCAAAGCAGTTACTAATCAAAGGAAAAGGAGTCATGAAACCACCTGAGGTGAGATTTAAGGGACGAGAAATGTTCATCAAGATTAGGAGAGGACCACCTGAGACCCTGCACATACCCATATGTTGTCAGCAACCCCACCCTTTTGAGACTTTGCAGAAGAAAGAAGAATGCAAGACTGTCATTGCCTTGATCCTTATCATCTTTCCCCACTCACCAGGGAGGGGGCACAGTTCTGAGGCATGACCCTAATGTGTTCCACCTTCACCTGGCAAAGTTATAAAGTTATAAAGCCACACTTTCCTTCTCCTCCATGACTCTGATCCGATATTTCTGTTTGGCACTGGTGCACAGAAAGCCAAGATTTTGGCAACACCATCAGAGGTTCCAGCTTCTGTGCTGGGAGGTGGGCATCCTATTTGGCTCCAGCCTCTTCCTAACTCACCTGGGCAACTGCCTTAGACATCCTGGTGTCCTCCCCTGCAGGCAGAGCCGCCACTGCTCCTAGCTATCAGTGTGCACACACGGCTGAGCACGCTGCCACGTGTGCCAGACAACCTGCCCTGTCAGGCTGCCCAGTGGAGAGAAGAGGCTCCTCTGTCTGCGGGATTTCCCAGGCAAGAATACTGAAGTGGGCTGCCATTTCTTTCTCCAGAGGATCTTCCTGACCCGGGGACTGAACCGAAGTCTCCTGCAGTAGGAAACAGATTCTTTGCCATTGAGCCACCACTAAAGCCTGCTTCTGAAGCCCAGTTCCTCCAGGAAAACAGACTGTAGCCCCTGAGAACTGCCAACCCGCTCTCTGTCTACCTCCCTCAGGAGCTGTTTTCTTTGTTCTCAGGCACAATGGTTGACCAACACCCTTTCCTCAGAGGTCCCCTCCCCACCTCTCCAGAGATTTCTTTTATAACAAGGTTCACTTGTGCATGCTTCAGGGAGCTTGGGGCAGGTGGTCCCTGGGGCTTTTTCTCTGCAATTGGCCCCTTGCCTTGTTAAAGGAATAGGGACTTCCCAACAATCTCTGGTGGTACTGCGGAGGAGCTTAGGAAAGGCTGACATGCCTGGGTCCAAACAGAAGAATAAGTTGGTCTCAGAAATCACTTGCATTAGCTCAGATTAGCACAGAATACCACCTAGGACAGTAGCTGGTAAGGGTTGTGAAGACACAGTAGTCAGAGCAGGAGAAAGGGGACCTTTGATAAACATTCCTTAGCAGCCGCCCTCTCCAGCTCCCTTGCTCCTTTACCAATCCATGGGTAAATGATTTCTGTGACTTTGGGGGAGCCCAAGACAATATTTCCCCTAGTGGTTCAGACGGTAAAGAATCTGCCTGCAATGCAGGAGACCTGGGTTCAATTCCTGGGTTGGGAAGATCCAGGAGAGAGGAATCCAGGTTGAGAAGGGAATGGCTACCCACGCCAGTATTCTTGCCTGGAGAATTCCATGGACAGAGGAGCCTGGTGGGCTACAGTCCATGGTGTTGCAAAGAATCAAACATGACTGAGCGAGCAACTTTCACTTCACTTCACAGGACAGCATCAGAGACCCCCAGCTCCACACAGAGTCTATGGGCAAAATCGGGATTAGCAGAAATGCGGCAAGATGCTGAGGGAGGTAGTGCATCTTGTATCTGTTGATAGGCATGTTAAAGAGAGCCCTGGCTTAAAGAGAAAGGAAGGAAGGAAAAGGGAGCGGGGAGGGAGGAAGGAAGGAGAAAAAGAAGAAAAAGGAAAAAAGAACTCCGTCCAAAATTACACACCATAAAGAGGAGAAAATATATTACAATCCAGAGGACCACAATTGCATATGTCTTTTTTAAAAGCAGCTCACCAGATTTTTCTGTAAAAATTTTTTTAAAAAGAGCAAGCAAATTAAAATTCCTTCCTGCTTACTTCTGAAAGAGTCTTAATCTCACAAGGGAGACGATAAACAGAGCTCTCTTTCAGCAAACACTGATCCATTGATAGAGAAATTGTCTCCTTTTCAAACAAAGGCAGATAGACAGGCCAGCTATGATCCCTTATGTACCATCCTGTATGCCCCTTGCGCCCGCCTGCTTTGGATACCTGCCTTGACCTGTTGCCAGCAATTGCTTATAAATGGCATTATGAGATTGTGCCAAGTTACTGAGCTTTGACCAAAGAAAATTCAGGCAGAAGGCAGGGTATATTGTAGACACATCTGCTTTTATTTGTGGCCCTCGTACAGACAGAGTTTCAGGTTCCCATTTCCTGCCTTTCTTTGAAAGCAGCTTTGTCTTTTTCCCGGACTGATGCATTCATTGTATTTGCTGTAATCACTCCAACATATAAAGCAGCCATTTCTAAGGTGGCATCTGCTTTTACGGCTCACACCATGAAAGCATTGCAGGTCAGAACTCCCCACACATATCTAGCTATGTGTTGGTTTATAGTCACGGGGAGAGAGAAAATGCTGGTTATTTGGTGTATTAGTATGCCAGCCCTGCCAGAACAAAGTGTTGCACACCGGTGGCTTAAACGACATTTATTTCTCCCAGTTCTAGAGGCTAAAAGTCTGAGATCAAGGTGTCAGCAGGTTTGGTTGCTCCTGAGGCCTCTTTTCTTGGCTTGCAGATAGCCACCTTCTCCCGGTGTCTTCATTAGGTCTTCTCCATGTGTATGTGTGTATGTGGGGGTGGGGGGGTGTGTGTACTCAAATTTCCTCTTCTTATTGGATTTGGGACCATCCCAATGACCTTATTTTACCTTTCAGTTCAGTTCAGTCGCTCAGTCGTGTCTGACTCTTTGCGACCCCGTGAATCGCAGTACGCCAGGCCTCCCTGTCCATCACCAACTCCCGGAGTGGTGATGGACTCACGTCCATCGAGTAGGTGATGCCATCCAGCCATCTCATCCTCTGTCGTCCCCTTCTCCTCCTGCCCCCATTCCCTCCCAGCATCAGAGTCTTTTCCAATGAGTCAACCTTCGCATGAGGTGGACAAAGTACTGGAGTTTCAGCTTTAGCATCATTCCTTCCAAAGAAATCCCAGGGCTGATCTCCTTCAGAATGGACTGGTTGGATCTCCTTGCAGTCCAAGGGATTCTCAAGAGTCTTCTCCAACACCAAAGTTCAAAAGCATCAATTCATCAGCACTCAGCCTTCTTCACAGTCCAACTCTCTTAATTACCTATTTAAAAACCAACCTCCAACTACAGTTACATTCTGGGTTCCTGGCGGTTCAGTCTTCCACATATGAATTTTAGGATACACAATCCAGCCCATTCAGTTCAGATCAGTTCAGTTGCTCAGTCAAATCTGACTCATGGACTGCCCCACACCAGGCTTCCCTGTCCATCACCAACTCCCAGAGCTTACTCAAACTCATGTCCAATCAAGTAGATGATGCCGTCAACCCATCTCATCCTCTATTGCCCTTTTCTCCTCCTGTCTTCAATCTTTTCCAGCATCAGGGACTTTTCCAAAGAGTCAGTTCTTCCTATCAGGTGTTTGAAGTATTGGAGCATCAGCTTCAGCATCAGTCCTTCCAATGAATATTCAGGACTGATTTCCTTTAGGACTTCCTTTAATCTCCTTGCAGTCCAGGGGACTCTCAAGTGTCTTCTCCAACACCACAGTTCAAAAGTATCAATTCTTCAGTGCTTAGCTTTCTTTATAGTCCAACTCTCACATCCATACATGACTACTGGAAAAACCATAGCTTTGACTAGACAGACCTTTGTCGGCAAAGTAATGTCTCTGCTTTTCTAATATGTTGTCTAGGATGGTCATAGCTTTTCTTCCAAGGAGCAAGAGTCTTGTAATTTCATGGCTCTAGTCACCATCTGCAGTGATTTTGGAGCCCAAGAAAATGAAGTCTATCACTGTTTCCATTGTTTCTCCATCTATTTGCCAAGGAGTGATGGGACCAGATGCCATGATCTTAGTTTTCTGAATGTTGAGCTTTAAGCCAAACTTTTCACTCTCCACTTTTACTTTCATCAAGAGCTCTTTAGTTCTTGTTTGCTTTCTGCCATAAGGGTGGTGTCATCTGCATATCTGAGGTTATTGATATTTCTCCTGGCAATCTTGATTCCAGCTTGTGCTTCATCCAGCCCGGCATTTCACATGATGTACTCTGCATACAAGTTAAATAAGCAGGGTGACAATATACAGCCTTGACGTACTCCTTTCCCAATTTGAAACCAGTCTGTTGTTCCATGTCCAGTTCTAATTGTTGCCTCTTGACCTGCATAAAGATTTCTCAGGAGTCAGATTGAAATTGAAGACTTAAATTGAAGAAAGTAGAGAAAAACACTAGATCATTCAGGTATGACCTAAATAAAATCCCTTACAATTATACAGTGGAAATGAGAAATAGATTCAAGGGACTAGATCTGATAGACAGAGTGCCTGAAGAACTATGCATAGAGGTTTGTGACATTGTACAGGAGGCAGGGATCAAGACCATCCCCAAGAAAAAGAAATGCAAAAAGGCAAATTGGTTGTCTGAGGAGGCCTTACAAGTAGCTGTGAAAAGAAGAGAAGCAAAAGGCAAAGGAGAAAAGAAAAGATATATGAATGCAGAGTTCCAAAGAACAACAAGGAGAGATAAGAAAGCCTTCCTCAGTGATCAATGCAAAGAAACAGAGGAAAACAAAAGAATGGGAAAAACTAGAGATATCTTCAAGAAAATTAGAGATACATTTCATGCAAAGGGAACTTTTCATGCAAAGATGGGCACAATAAAGGACAGAAATGGTATGGACCTAACAGAAGCAGAAGATATTATGAAGAGGTGGGAAGAATACACAGAAGAACCATACAAAAAAGATCTTCATGACCCAGATAACCATGATGGTGTGATCACTCACCTAGAGCCAGACATCCTGGAACACGAGGTCAAGTGGGCCTTAGGAAGCATCAATACAAACAAAGTTAGTGGAGGTGATGGAATCTCAGTTGAGCTATTTTAAATCCTAAAAGATGATGTTGTGAAAATGCTGCACTCAATATGCCAGCAAATTTGAAAACTCAGCAGTGCCCACAGGACTGGAAAAGATCAGTTTTCATTCCAATCCCAAAGAAAGGCAATGCCAAAGAATGCTCAAACTACTGCACGATTGCTCTCATCTCACGTGCTAGCAAAGTAATGGTCAAAATTCTCCAAGACAGGTTTCAATAGTACGTGAACCATGAAGTTCCAGATGTTCAAGCTGGATTTCGAAAAGGCAGAGGAACCAGAGATCAAATTGCCAACATCTGTTGGCTCATACAAAAAGGAAGAGAGTTCCAGAAAAACATCTATTTCTGCTTTATTGATTACACCAAAGCCTTTGTGTAGATCACAACAAACTGTGGAAAATTCTTCAACAGATGGGAATCCAGCCCATACCATTTGGTAAAAATTATACTGTTGTTTTGACTTTAACCCTTTCTCATATAGAGAACAGCCTAGAATATTGGAAACAAAACCAAAATAAAACAAAAACGCCGTTTGACCACATCTGCAGATGCCAGTTGAGGACTCTGGCCTATTCAAAGGGAACTTGCCGTTTTAAGTACCATGTTGTGGGAAACTCTGTCTGTGGTAAATCATGAGATGAGTTTTTTCATCTGATACTTATTCAGTGACTCAGAGGACTTGATCAATTAGTGCACTAAAGCGATGGATAAATAGATCCCTTAAGCACGCAAGACTTCCATTAAGAGAAATGTATGGAGCAGACCATTTAATGGACTTTTGTGCTCAGAACTAGCCACTTGCGAGTCTAAATCAAATGCCTGTCTTTGATCAGCACATTTTCCCTTGTTGGGGGCTGTTGATTTTTTTTCTTTCTAGATGATATTGTTTCATCTAGGCTTATTAGACCTTTCAAACAAAGGCTTTAAATCAGTCACATAATGCAGTATTATGACATAAGAATTTCTTGTGTGACCAATCCTAGGAGAAAAGAAATTCTTAATTTTATTGAAGAAAAGACACGTGATTCTCCTCTGCACATGCTAGTGGAAGATCAACCCCTTAGACAAGTGGCTAGGAAATCGATACCCAAAATACTTCTGCTGCAGTGACAGAGCCCATGTCATCCTCAGCTTTCTCTTCTCAGTCTACTCTCCCACTTCCAAGCTTACATCTCCCACATCTAACTAATTCTCAGCTGGTATTGCTCTTGTGAACTTAGATCCCAGAGACTTCTGAGTACTGCACTTGCCCCCTTAATTCTCCCGCAGACAATGTGAACCCAACACGATCCAAAGAGTCACCATTATTTTACTCCCAAACCTGCTCCTCCTCCTGTATCATCCCCATTTGGTCAAATGACACCATCGTCCATCTGGCCTCCCCACTATTCCACTTACCAATTCACGAAAACTCTACTTCATAAGACCTCTTGAATGCACAACGTCTCTCTTTCCCTATTGCTGCTGTCCTAGACTCTGCCCTCAAGTGTTCTCCCACGGAGCACTGAAAATCTAACTGGTACAGGGCATATCGTGGCTAACATCATGGTTAAGAGCTAACCAACATCATGGTTTGGACTCTGGAAGGTGTGGATTCAAATTCCAGTTCTACCCTTAATAACTGTGTCACTTTGGGCAACGTACTTCATCTCCACAAGCCTTGACTTCCTCATCTGTAAGATACAGACCATGTCTAATTTCACATGAGATACCATATGCAAAGTACTTATTACAGTGCCTGAAATATAGTTTTTGGATCTGATCACCAAATTCTTCTGGTTGTGATGTTCCAGGGACCTCAGATTTCCTGGGAAGGGCACACAAGGCCAGAACTCATCACCTGTTTCTGTCTCTTGAACCCTTTCACCAACCTTCTGCATCTCTACCATGCTGAACTCTCTGAAGTTTCTAGAATGAGCCAGTTTTTCTCTACTGGCTGTAACTTTATGTAAGCCAGATGCTCCCATGACTTGATCACATGCCTTCTTGTTCCCACTTTCTCTGTCTTCAAAATCCAGTTCAGGACTCACCCTTTTAGGAAACCTGCTCTGGTCTCTTCAGGTTGAGCCTCATAGCTCCTCATTCTAGTAGCTTTCTCCTATCATAGCCTGGTCACACTCAATTCTATTCGTTTGTGTGCTTATACCACTCCCTTTTCTTACTAGACATTGCCTTATGCCCTGTATGGGCAATTCCTGTCATTGAGGCTTGTATATTGAAGGAAGGGTAATAGCCAACATTTATTTAGCACTTAGCATGTGTCAGGGTAATATGACCCTAATTTCTTTTTGTTGAGCCCCACCAATGTTGAGCTTGTTTTGTTTCCTGGGGGGGGTGGGGGGAGTAGGGAATAAAACCCTTTTTAAAAGTGTTTTGGTTATCTGATCAGATATGGAAAACTTTAAGCTTGGCAGAAATCTGGTTTATCAACTAATAATGCTACTATATGTCTCCATCTTCACGGGCTTCTCAGGTGGGGCAGTGGTAACGAATCTGCCTGCCAATGCAGGAGACACAGAAGACATAGCTTAAAACCAGGGTTCAATCCCTGGGTCAGGAAGATCCTCTAGAGAAAGAAATGGCAACCCACTCCAGTGTTCTTGCCTAGGAAATCCCGTGGACAGAGGAGCCTGGTAGGCTATAGTCCATGGGATCGCCAACGAGTCAGACATGACTGAGCACGCACACACTACTCTCGTATGTCTCTGTATTCATATTTGCTGCATATCTGTAAGAAGAAAGTTCATAGGGAGGAGGCTAAGCCAGGTCCCCCAAAATCTGTTCCTCAAGCAGCCCTGAGTACTGAGAAGTGAGACGTCTTTTCTTAGACCGGTGTCCTTTGGGCTGTATTTGCCCTGGTTGTTGTTGTTTAGTTGCTAAGTCATGTCCAACTCTTTTGTGACCCCATGGACTGTAGCCCTCCAGTCTCCTCTGTCCATGGGATTTCTCAGGTGAAAATACTAACCTGGGTTGCCACGTCCTTCTCCAGGGGATCTTCCAAACCCAAGGACTGAGCCTGCGTCCCTGGCTTTGCAGGCGGATTCTTCACCACTGACCCACCCGGGAAGCCCCTCTTCTGTCCCGGGTCACTCAACAAAACCTTATGAAATAAAACTCAAGAACACAGCGCGAATGGAAGAAGTCAGACACAGAAGACCGCACATTGTGTGATCCATGTATATGGAAAGTCCACGATTGTCAAATCCACAGGGACATGAGAGTAGTAGGTGGTAGCCTAGGGGTGAGAGTGGGAACAGGAACTGACTGGAAAAGGACAAGAAGTTATTTTTTGGAGTGATGAAATGAACTGATTGGATTATGTTGCACAACCAATATAATCCTTGGTTGCACAACTGTGTAAATTTTCTAAAAAGAACTATCTAATTGCACATTTATGGATTAATTTTATAATATATAATCTATACTTAATAAAGTTATTTTTGTATTAATTTCTTCTGAGAACTTTCCTTAGTCCTACCTTGACTCCACGAGAGTCTGATTCTAGGAGCTGTTTTTTTTATTCGGTTCCTAAGTCCTATCCAACTCTTTGTGACCCCATGAACTGCAGCATGTCAGGCTCCCCTCTCCTTCACGACCTCCCAGAGTTTGCTCAAACTCCTGTCCATTGAGTCAGTGATACCATCCAACCAGCTCATCCTCTGTTGCCCCCTTCTCCTCCCACCTTTAATCATTCCCCACATCAGGTTTTTTTTTTTTTCCAATAAGTCAGCTCTTGGCATCAGGTGGCCAAAGTACTGGAGCTTCAACTTCAGCATCAGTCCTTCCAATGAAGAGATCTCTCCAAACATTCCACCCTCTGGGAACTGCAAGTAGGTTTGATTTGTGGTTTTACAGCTCAGCCATTATCTTGGGGAAATGGAAATGCAAAAGTGTAAGCGATACTTTGAACCAATTATTCCAAGACTCTGAAGAAGTTATCTCAGTTTGTGAACACATATCCTCCAGGGCATAATCCTACTTCTCACTACATTTATGCTGTAACTCAGATTCATGTACTTACCTTCCTAAATGGCATAATTTCACCAAAGATAATTTGGCATTACTGTAGCCACCCTCCAGGAAATTTTGATAGAAATAAAATTATTTATTTAAGAGATATCTTAGAACAAAAAGGAAGCATTTCCAAATATCAATGTTCTACATTTTTTGAATTGATATGAGAAAGTGGGAGATTCTAAATTCTAAAACTGCTTCCTTAGAGATTCTTTGGCCAAGGCAAAGAAAAATGTAAGCAACATAAAACTGTTTCTCCATTTTAATTCCTTGCTGTGCTGTGCTGTACAACTCTTGAGACACTCCAGACTGGAGCCCACCAGGCTTCTCTGTCCATGGGGATTCTCCAGGGAAGAATACCGGAATGGGTTGCCATGCCCTCCTTCAGGGGATCTTTCCAACCCAGGGATCAAACCCAGGTCTCCTGCATTGCAGGTGGAATCTTTACCATCTGAGCTACCAGGGAAGCCCAAGAATACTAAAGTGGGTAGCCTGTCCCTTCTCCTGGGGATCTTCTCAACCCAGGAATCGAATTGGGGTCTCCAGCTTTGCAGGCAGATTCTTTACCAGCTGAGATACCAGGGAAGCCCCTTTAATTCCTTAAGCACAACTAAAATATGACAGCCTTTCTTCTCACTATTCCTCTTTCTCCACTCTGCACTCCTCTATCTTTTCTGCCCCTGCCCTACCTCGGTCGGCCCCTTTCCTTCCTGAAGAGCCAGATACTTCAAAGTTCAGTTATTTTTTCAATGTAAATCCTCCTCCGAACAGAGATAACACCTTACAATTGATATTAAGCCCCCTTCTTGCTCTGAGCTGAGGGCCATTGTCAAAGTTTTTCCAAAGTCTTTGGAGAAATTTACAGAGGAGTTTAAAATAGTCTTAGGGGGACTCCCTGGTGGTGCACTTCCGATACAGGTGGCCCAGGTTCAATTCCTTGTCAGCGAACTAGGTCCCACATGCTGCAACTAAGACCCACAACCAAATAAGCAAATATTTTTAAAAATAAAAATAAAATAGTCTTAGAACATGTAATCCAAAACTCACAGATCTATACCAGTGAGTTCATGTATTAGTAGGAACCTGAGATGCAAAATAAATAAATAAAGGTTGAAAAAGCAGAATGGGAAGATCCAAGGATGACTTAAAACAGCAGAGGAATCAGAGGAATTTAGAAAAGCTGCAGGTGTTGAACAAGATTTTTTGAAAACTCCTTCCAGCTCTTCCCTATGAAAACAGACTGAGCTCTGATTCAGTCCTACAAGCAAAAAAAAAAAAAATCCATTGGAGAAACTAGAAACAGGCTCTTTTCCACCTATAGACAGCATTCCAAAGTAGATCCTTAAGCAATTGTGACCTCACTTTTTATAAATGGCTTTAATCCAGAAATAAGGGATTTAATATACATGCAATAGCTAGAATGGGAAAGAGCCCCCCTGCCAGACCTCCAGCCCCTCCTGAGCAATCCAAAAGGAAAAATAAGGCTCAGAATAAACTCATGATCTTACAAAAGTTCCAGTAAACTACAGTCCAGGGGCCAAGACCCTGACCTTCTGCCTGTTTTTGCAAATAAAACTTTGATGGAACACAGTCACCCTTATGTTTACACAGTGTCTCTGGCTGCTTTCACAGCCACAGAGTTAAAGACGGCAGCAGAGCTGTATGGCTTGCGTAGTCCAGAATGTCACTATCTGCCTCCAGCAGGAAAAGGTGGCCAATCCTTGGTATCACAGATAAAATAGTCATTAATCCCCAAAGGAGGGAATCTCTAGGCAAAGGCCTTTCTAGAACGAACGAGATAAAAATAGTTGTTCTGTCTTAGCTAAGAAACTAAAGGGAGAAAAAAATGAAGTGATTGACCAATTAAAATGCTCCAGTGGGAAAGTAAGCACTTAATTTTATATTTTATCCTTAAATCAGAAGGAGAAACCTCTTTAAATATTAACAGACAAGACTGCCAAATTTTAATTAATTCAGGTGCTATAGAATAAAAATAGTAATGACATAATATGTAAACTTTAAACCTCCACTGTCTTAGAGTCAATAAGTCGGTTGGTGGGTATCTCTAATAACCTTCAAATGTTCCCAATGCCAAAACAGTCTCCCTCCAGACCTGTCACCAAGGTACAATCTTTCCTCCTCCTGAATCATCAGCTTCAGATGTTACTTAATAGGGAGGGGTACTGTACAAATAAAATGCCAGATTAAATGTTCTCCAGGGGGCTTCTTCCTTGAAATCCCCCCAAACTCCCCTATCACATGAGATCATAGCTAATCTGGATGTCGATTTACTGTTACTCTAGTATCTGAATTAAGCCCAGATTGGAGATATTGAGATGGTCCAAACATTTTTTAGGAATAGGCAGGATTTAGGAGCTACAGTGAAGGTTCAGATTGATTTCTCTAAATCTCTGTCCAAACTGTGCCATGGTAGGGGCCGTGCAAGCCAGTTGTGTCCGACACGTTGCAACCTTCTAGACTGTAGCCTGCCAGGCTCCTCTGTCCATGGGGTTTTTCAGGCAAGAATACTGGAGCGGGTTGCCGTTTCCTGCTCCAAGGAATCTTCTCAACCCAGAGACTGAACCCGTGTCTCCAGCATCTCCTGCACTGGCAGGTGGATTCTTTACCACTGGGAAGCCAAACGGCATAGCATCCCGTTAAACAAGAAGCTAAAGAAGGACTTTGGAAAAGATCCTCATTCTGGGAATGATTGCAGGCAGAAGGAGAAGAGGGTGACAGAGGGTGAGATGGATGGATGGATGGATGGCATCACCCACTCAACAGACATGAGTCTGAGCAAACTCTGGGAGATAGTGAAGGACAGGGAAGCCTGGTGTGCCCTAGTCCATGGGGTCGCAAAGAGTCAGATACGACTTAGCGACTGAACAACGATGAAAAAGAAGGACTAAAACCAACCATTGAAAATTTTACCTAGGGCTTCCCTGGCGGTCTAGCGGTTAAAACCTGCCTGCCAATGCAGGGGCCACGGGTTCCGTCTCTGGTCTGGGAAGATCCCACCTGCCAAGGAGCACCTAAGCCCGTGTGCCACCACTACTGAGCCTGAGCACCTAGAGCCCATGCCTCACAACAAGAGAAGCCACCACAAGAAGCCCTTGAACCTCAGCACCCCTGTTACTGCATCTAGAGAAAGCTCATGTGTGGCAACAAAGACACAGTGCAGCCCCCAAAGATTAATATTAAAAAAAAAAAAAGCATAACAGAGAAAAAGCTTGTACCAATCCACACTCAGGGTTGTAAATAAAACAGACATTCCTTGCTTCCCTGTAGTACCAAACCCACATCTGATTTCATATTAGTGCCTTCTGAGGCTGCATATTTAAGAGTTTGTAGATTTGCCTTCTGCTTACCTCAGCATCAGGGCTTCCCTGGTGGCTCAGGTGGTAAAGAATCTGCCCTCAATGTGGGAGACCTGGGCCCGATCCCTGGATTGGGAAGATTCCGTGGAGGAGGGCATGGCAACCCACTCCAGTATTCTTGCCTGGAGAATCCCCATGGACAGAGGAGTCTGGCTGGCTACGGTCCATGGGGCTGCAAAGAGTCAGACACGACTGAAAGACTAAGTATAGCATGGACCTCAGCATCAGTATCGATTGATTGTTCATCGCCCAGGGGCAATGAGCAATACGCCAGGCCCACTGTACCCCAGGGGTTTAGAATCTCCCTCCTACTTTTCACAAGTCTTCAGCCACGGTCTCAAGGACCTTCATTTCCCTAGGACTTACTCTTTCCTGGGCTTCCTAGGTGGCACAGTTGAAAAGAAACTGCCTGCCAGTGCAGGAGGTGCCAGACACTCAGGTCCCGACTCCTGGGTCGGGAAGATCTCCGGGAGTAGGAAATGGCAATGGGCTTCAACATTCTTGCCAGGAAAATCCCATGGACTCAAGAGCCTGGTGGGCTACAGTCCATGGGGTTGCTGTGAGAGGCACACAACTGAGCAAGTATGCACGCACTACTTTTAACCACTATATAATGACTTTTTGCTGTGTTCTGAAGATGAGGGGAGCTCTGAGACTGTTTCCATCCATTTCAGTGTTTTAGCTCAGAAAAGGGGAAGGTTTCCAAAGAGAAGTTATAGTTTTGTCAAAGTAAAGTTAATTTCCTTGGACATGTTTCATCCCAAGATATCCTGCAGGGGCCTGTAGCACAAGGCCTCTGTGCCCCCATCTTTTTGACTACAGGAAGCAGTATTCATTTAGCCTCCATGACCTTCCCCAAGCTCCAGTGGGCAGATTCAAGCAGTTGTTAATTGAGGAAGGGAGGGATGTGAGACTAAGGAGAAACAGTCAAGTAGGCTTCAGGCAAGGTCCTGCTTCCCCATCAAGGGATATACATAACAACATCTTTGAGCTATCTTGCTGATATTTAACCCCCCCTTCAGGTGGGGAAGTTAATGACTAATGATGGTATGCTGCCCACAAGCATGTAGGCCCTGGACCAGTTGGACCTGAAGGTTGATGATGCCAACTTCTACTTATCTCACCACCAACCCATCAGAAGAATGTCCATGAGCTGATCACACCCTCTTTGGACTATTAATATGAAACTTCTCCCGATCTTCCCCAAATTTAGACACTTGGTTTGAGGGCATGAGCCCACTGGGTCCCCCTTTGCCTGGCAAAGCAATAAAGCTTTTCTTTTCTACTTCACCCAAAACTCTGTCTCCGAGATTTGATTTGGCGCTGGTGCACAGGGAAGCTGAGCTTTCAGCATCACCAAGGAGGTGACATACTGCAGGAACTTCAAAACTTTCCGAGGCCAGTTATTAAGAGACAATTAATATTACAGATCAATTATACTTCAATTTGAAAAACAGAAGAAGATTCTTGGGTCTCACTGGCAGCTGCAAACTGTGGCTTCCAGCTTCTCTGAAATTGCTTGTCACCATGTGACTTTACCAAGTCCTTGGTAAGCAAATATCTTCCCTGGGACTCTAAACATGAATGGGGCTTGAATGAGTTAAAATTAGCTCTTAACTGTCTCCCTCTCTGGCCTTCCTAGTTACCATAAGCCTTTCTATGTATTTGTACATGAGACACCTCCATGAGGATCATCAGAGGCCAATAATCTACTATAATCTGCCTTGGTCCAGTGGCAAAGCTAAGCCACGTAAGTGCAGTAACCACAGCAGCCCAACTAGCCAAACCTGGTTTGTCTGTGCGCATTATTTTTAAATTTTAATTAGCGTATTTATTCATTACTGCAAATGGGTCTTCTCTAGTTGGAGCGAGCAGGGACTATCCTCTAGCTGCAGAGCTTGGGCTGCACATTGCGTTGACATCTCTTGTTGCAGAGAATGGGCTCGAGGGCAGGGGCTTTGGTACTTACGGCTGCAGTGGGCTCAGTAATTGGGGCTCACAGGTTTAGTTGCTCTAGGCCATGTGGGATCTTCCCAGAACAAGGATCGAACTCACGTCTCCTGCATTGGCAGGCAGATTCTTAACCACTGGACAACCAGGGAAGTCTGGTGTGTATGTTTTTAATTGTGTAAAATAAATGCATATAAC
This sequence comes from Aepyceros melampus, assembly GCA_006408695.1. Classification (NCBI taxonomy): domain Eukaryota; kingdom Metazoa; phylum Chordata; class Mammalia; order Artiodactyla; family Bovidae; genus Aepyceros; species Aepyceros melampus. Next base: position 52,262 of record SJXQ01001101.1, read on the forward strand.
CTGAAGTTTTCCATTTTAATCATTTTTTAATTCAGTGACATTAATTACAGTGGCTATGCTGTGCAACCATCACCACTATTTATTTTGAAGTGCTCTTTCATCAACCTTTCATCTTTCCAAACAGAAACTCTGTAGCCATTAAGCAGCAACTCACTGTTCCTCTCCCCACATTCCCTGGCAACTTCTAATCTGCTTTCTCTCTCTATGATTTGGATAGTTTACCTAAGTGGACTCATACAGCATTTGTCCTTTTGTGTTAGGCTTATTTCACCTAGTATAATTTTTTCATGGTTCATCTCTGTTGTGGAATACATTAGAATCTCATTTCTTTTTATGGCTGAATAATATACTGTTGCAAATACCACATTTTGTTTATTTATTCCTCTACTGATGATACACGTGTTGTTTCTATTTTTGGCTATTGTGAATAATTCTACTATGAACATTGATGTGCAAGCTTGTGTGCTGCTTAGGTCCCTGATTTCAATTCTTTGGGGTGTATACCTAGGAGGGGAATTGCTGGCTTATATGGTAATTCTGTTTAACTTTCTGAGGAACTGCCAGACTTTTTTTCACAGAAGCTGCACAATTTTACAACCTGATAGGCGGTGTGTAAGTGTTCCAATTTCACTGCGTCCTTGCTAACACTTGCTATGTCTGTTTTTTTTAAATTATCACCATCATAATTAGTGTGACGTGGGAGCTCATTGTGGTTTAGATTTGCATTTCCCTTCATTCACTGGGTCAGGAACAGTGAAGAAGGAAATGGCAACCCACACCAGTATTCTTGTCTGCAGATCCTAAGGACTGAGAAGCCTGGTGGGCTACAGACCATAGGGTTGCAAAACAGTCAGACACGATTTCCTGACAAAACAACAAATTGACTAATGGTATCTAGCTTCTTTTCATCAGCTAATTTTTGACTTGTATAACTTCTTCGGAGAAAAATTTACTGAAGTCCTTTGCCCATTTTAAAATTGAAATATCTTCTTGTTGAAATGTAGTTCTTTAGATGTTCTGAGTATTAAACCTTTTCACATACATGATTTGCAAATATTTTCTTCTATTCTTCAGGTTGTCTTTTAATTTTCTTGAGTGTCCTGTGATGCACAAATGTTTTAGTTTTTTTTCTTTTTTTAAAATTTATTTATTTTTAATTGAAGGATAATTGCTTTACAATATTATATTGGTTTCTGCCAAACATCAACGTTGATTAGCCATAGTTCAGTTCAGTCGCGCAGTCGTGTCCGACTCTTTGTGACCCCATGAATCGCAGTACGCCAGGCCTCCCTGTCCATCACCAGCTCCCGGAGTTCACCCAGACTCACGTCCATTGAGTCCATGATGCCATCCAGCCATCTCATCCTCGGTCGTCCCTTTCTCCTCCTGCCCCCAATCTCTCCCAGCATCAGGGTCTTTTCCAATGAGTCAACTCTTCGCATGAGGTGGCCAAAGTACTGGAGCTTCAGTTTTAGCATCATTCCTTCCAAAGAAATCCCAGGGTTGATCTCCCTCAGAATGGACTGGTTGGATCTCCTTGCAGTCCAAGGGACTCTCAAAAGTCTTCTCCAACACCACACTTCAAAAGCATCAATTCTTCTGCGCTCAGCCTTCTTCACAGTCCAACTCTCACATCCATACATGACCACAGGAAAAACCATAGCCTTGATTAGATGGACCTTAGTCGGCAAAGTAATGTCTCTGCTTTTGAATATACTATCTAGGTTGGTCATAACTTTTCTTCCAAGGAGTAAGTGCCTTTTAATTTCATGGCTGCAGTCACCATCTGCAGTGATTTTGGAGCCCCAAAAAACAAAGTCTGACACTGTTTCTACTGTTTCCCCATCTATTTCCCATGGAGTGATGGGGCCAGATGCCATGATCTTCGTTTTCTGAATGTTGAGCTTTAAGCCAACTTTTTCACTCTCCTCTCTCAACTTTCAACAAGAGGCTTTTTAGCTCCTCCTCACTTTCTGCCATAAGGATGGTGTCATCTGCATATCTGAGGTTATTGATATTTCTTCCAGCAATCTTGATTCCAGCTTGTGTTTCTTCCAGTCCAGCACTTCTCATGATGTACTCTGCATATAGGAATACATATGTCCCCTCCCTCTTAAACCTCCTGCTCAAGTTTTAGTTTTGATGACGTCCAACTGACTTTTCTCTTTTGCTTGTGTTTTTGGTGTCAAACTTAAGAACACATTGCCAAATCCAAGGTCATGAAGATCTTCCCTGGGGCTTCCCTGACAGTCCAGAGGTTAAGACTCTGCACTCCCAATGCAGGGGGCTCAGGGTTCGGAGAAGGCAATGGCACCCGACTCCAGTACTCTTGCCTGGAAAATCCCATGGATGGAAGAACCTGGTAGGCTGCAGTCCACGGGGTCGCTAAGAGTTGGACACGACTGAGTGACTTCACTTTCACTTTTCACTTTCATGCACTGGAGAAGGAAATGGCAACCCACTCCAGTGTTCTTGCCTGGAGAATCCCAGGGATGGCAGAGCCTGGTGGGCTGCCATCTATGGGGTCACACAGAGTCAGACACGACTGAAGCGACTTAGCTGCAGGGTTAGTCACTGGTCAGGAAACTAAGATCCTACATGCCACTCGGCACAGAAAACAACCATTTTGCTCTTAAAGTCTGACCCATTTATTATTTTCTTTGATCCATTTTGAGTTAATGTTTGTGATTGGTGTGAGGTAAGAGTCCAATTTCATTCTTTTACGTGAGGATGTCCAGTTTTCTCAGTACCATTTGTTAAAGAGACTGTTCTGTCTTCATTGAATGGTCTTGGCCGCTTGTGGAAAATCAGTTGGCCATGGATGCGACAGTCTATTTCTGGGCTCTCAGGTGTATCTAGTTCATTGGTCTGTGTGTCTGTCCCTATGCCAGTTCCACAGTGTTTTGATTACTGGAGCTTTGTGACTGACCCATTTATTATTTTCTTTGATCCATTTTGAGTTAATGTTTGTGATTGGTGTGAGGTAAGAGTCCAATTTCATTCTTTTACGTGAGGATGTCCAGTTTTCTCAGTACCATTTGTTAAAGAGACTGTTCTGTCTTCATTGAATGGTCTTGGCCGCTTGTGGAAAATCAGTTGGCCATGGATGCGACAGTCTATTTCTGGGCTCTCAGGTGTATCTAGTTCATTGGTCTGTGTGTCTGTCCCTATGCCAGTTCCACAGTGTTTTGATTACTGGAGCTTTGTGGAAGGTTTTAAAATTGGAAAGTGTGAGCTTTCCATGTTTGATCTGTTTTAGGATCTCCTTTAAATCTGATGGTCTTTTCTGCTGAACAATCAAAAAAGTAAAGTCTGATACTGTTTCCACTGTTTCTCCATCTATTTGCCATGAAGTGATGGGATCAGATGCCATGATCTTTGTTTTCTGAATGTTGAGCTTTATGTAGGTTTATCTCCTATGAAATCCTGTTTCTTCTCCCTTACTTATTTCCACTCATCTTTACACTACCTTGACCCTGGTATTCTTCTTCTATTACTTGATGGGAAAACTCATAACCATTTAACTTCTGTTCATGATGAATAGATATATCAGAAATTTTAGCAAAATGCAGACTTAATCGTGTTGGTTGATGGGCCATATCATTGGACTGAACCAAAAAAATACCCTGTAACACATTCACTTTATCTTTAAAACCTGGTCTTTTGGCAGTTGCAAAATCTGCCCAGATGGCAGAATTCACTGTGCTCACCAGGCCTTGCCAGAAAGCTCTAGATAAGAAGGTTTAATATATGCACAGAGGTTGTCCGTAGTTTGGGAATGCTTTCGAAACAAAAAGGACTCTTACCCTCAGCAGAAAACCCAATTAGGAATGGGAGAATATCCAAGAAGAATAGAGTAAGGCATGGGGGCCCTGAGCCAGAGTGGAGAAAACCCCCTTGTCCCGGTGTTTGTGATCCATCCCGTGTTCTTTTTTTAGATGTAAACACTGAACCTAGTGTAAAGCTGCTGGCATATTATTTGTTTGCTTGTGTTGTTGTTGGTTTTTTTTTTTTTTTTAAGCAGGCAATTTCTCTTAAAATAGAGTTGACAAAGGGGGTGAGAATGAGGCTGAAGACAAACCTTGTTGTCTCCTATGTGGCTGGGGCTTACTCTGCTCCTAACTCACTCTGGCTGATAGGGCACCCTTATAATCCGAGAGAGGGTTTGGGGCTCTAAGTACCTGAAAGGACAAGCCAAAGTCTGGGAAGGAGTTAGGCTGCCTTGTATCCCCCATGCTGCTTTCAAAGGCAAAGAAGACTGAAATACAACTGGAAGAAGGATTTTAAGAAGGGTAGACTCACTGAGAAATCAGTTATTTTAAAAATAGAAGATTTGATAAATGGGAGAATTCTTTATTCATCTTTGATTTACAAAATAACAATTTAAATTTCAGATGTTCCCCCCTCTTAGCTGCATCTTCAAATTATCTCAGTGTAATTCTTGAGCTGGGTTACCTTGCTCTCTCACCTAGCCTGTGATTTCTAAGTACCTGAAAGGACAAGCCAAAGTCTGGGAAGGAGTTAGGCTGCCTTGTATCCCCCATGCTGCTTTCAAAGGCAAAGAAGACTGAAATACAACTGGAAGAAGGATTTTAAGAAGGGTAGACTCACTGAGAAATCAGTTATTTTAAAAATAGAAGATTTGATAAATGGGAGAATTCTTTATTCATCTTTGATTTACAAAATAACAATTTAAATTTCAGATGTTCCCCCCTCTTAGCTGCATCTTCAAATTATCTCAGTGTAATTCTTGAGCTGGGTTACCTTGCTCTCTCACCTAGCCTGTGATATATAAACTAGGATGTCCTCCTCTCCCTCTTAAAATCTACTACCCCAAAGTGAAATGAAACCCACCTTCTTTCTTTGACTCAGGGGAAGATGGCTACTTCTGAATACATTTCTCTTTACTTTCCTAAAAGGTTTCCCTTAACTATTCAAGCCTAAAAAGTTTATTTTCTAATTACAGATGAACTATTTTCTTGGCCTTTTTTCTACCTTAATGGAAAAGCTAACTGAAGACTGTTTGGGGAACAGTTCCTTGGGAACTTCAGCTCCCAGAGACTGGAAACACCTACAGTCAGGGTATCACAGCTCAGGTCTGGTTTCCTGGTCTTTAAGCCAGTTGTTCTCAGGCAAGCCACTTAAATTTATTCATAAAATATGGATAATAATATGCATTCCATCTGCTTAATCAGCTGTTGTGATGACAAAATGAGATAATGTCTGAGAATGTGCTCTTCAAAAGGGACACAGTACAAAACGTGGTTATCTGTGAGTGGTGGGATTATAGGCCATCCGATTTTCTTCTTTGTGTTATCTATAACTTACACTTTAAAATATAACATTTAATTGTACTAAATGTTCTATATTTTTAAAAGAAAGCATACAGTGCTATACAAGTAAAAGTTATTAAAATCAATCTTCTAAATGTGTCAGGGTGTCTCTGTGGGATCTGAGTATGCAGAAAATAGTTAAGCTATGTATATAAACATTAGATTGGGAAAGAGTGGAAACAATGACAAATTTTCTTTTCTTGGGCTCCAAAATCACCACAGACAGTGACTGCAGCAATGAAATTAAAAGACAGTTGCTCCTTGGAAGAAAAGCTGTGACAAACTAGCTGCTGCTGCTGCTAAGTCGCTTCAGTCGTGTCCAACTCTGTGCGACCCCATAGACGGCAGCCCACCAGGCTCCCCCGCCCCTGGGATTCTCCAGGCAAGAACACTGGAGTGGGTTGCCATTTCCTTCTCCAAGGAATGAAAGTGAAAAGTGAAAGGGAAGTCACTGAGTCGTGTCCAACTCTCAGTGACCCCATGGACTGCAGCCTACCAGGCTCCTCCGTCCATGGGATTTTCCAGGCAAGAGTACTGGAGTGGGGTGCCATTGCCTTCTCCAGTGACAAACCAGACAGCATATTAAAAAGGAGAGACATTGCTTTGCTGACAAAGATCCATCTGGTCAAAGCTCTATTTTGTCCAGTAGTTATGTAGAGATGTGAGAGTTGGACCATAAAGAAAGCTGAGCACAGAAGAATTGATGCTTTCAAACTGTGGTGCTGGAGAAGACTCTTGAGAGTCCCTTGGATTGCAGGGAGATCAAACTGGTCAGTCCTAAAGGAAATCAACCCTGAATGTTCACTGGAAGGACTGATGCAGAAGCTGAAGCTTCAATACTTTGGCCACCTGATGTGAAGAGCTGACTCAATGGAAAAAACTTTGATGCTGGGAGAGATCGAGGGCAGGAGGAGAAGGGGGCAACAGAGGATGAAATGGTTGGATGGCATCATCAACTCAGTGGACATGAGTTTGAACAGACTCCCAGAGATAGTGAAGGACAGGGAAACCTGGTATGCTGCAGTTCATGGGTTTGCAAAGGGTTGGACATGACTTAGTGACTGAACAGCAACATAAACATTAAGCAAAATAGAAATAGGACTTTTGATAGTGCTAAGAGTAAACCAATTCTTAGAAAATTGGTTCGTTTAGGTACAACAAATGGCTTCACCTAGAGGTAGTAGAGTCCTATGACTGAGAAGTCAACCTCTAGTTTCTCCAATGCCTGCCAACACTGAGTGTTCACCTAGAATCTCTCCTCCGGTTGTCAGATCTCAGGATCTTCCAGCTCTGTGAGAGGTCTGACTTTTTTTTTTTTTTTTTTTTGGTTGCATTGGGTCTTCATTGCTGCTCATGAGCTTTCTCTAGTTCCAGCAAGCAGCAGCTACCCTTCATTGTGGGGCACAGGCCTCTCTTTGTGGGGGCTTCTCTTGATGCAGAGCACAGGCTCTCAGCCCACAGGATTTAATATTTGCAGCAGGTGGGTTCAGTAGTCATGGTGCATGTGCTTAGCTGCTCTGAGGCATGTGGAATCTTCTCAGACCAGGGACTGAACCATGTCCCCTGTACTGGCAGGGAGATTCTTATCCACTGTACCCCCAGGGAAGTCCTGATCACTGTTCTTTGTCATCATTCCTCATGCCTGGGCAGTCAGGTGTTCATCAACAGCTTCAGGATGGCACCACACAAAATTCTGGACCACTCTGCATAGCTCTCTCCTCTCCATGTTCTGCCTGATGAGTTTCAGCTGCCTCTGTTCTCCGTGGTTCCAGAATTGAACCCTCCCCACTCTGCTGGAATTCTGGAAGTGCCTCTGGATGGCAAGTCAGGGCAATCATATTTGTGACTGTCTTATTTGTGATCACTCTCTCAGGGACCACAGTCCCTTGTTGCCTGTTATCTAGAAAGCAAAAGCTGTTTCCTAGGTTTTGTTCATTTTTCTAGTTGATTTGGGTGGGAGAACAACATTGGTACCAGTGACCCCATATAGCCAGAGTCAAAAGTCCTCAAACAAATTTTTGAAGTTAGGGCCTTCATCTCCTAAAGGAGATTGCTCATATTCTGGATTAGAAATTTGATGAATACAGAACTTTACTGGGCCCACAGGAGCAAGAAAAGAGGCTCCAGGTGGGCATCTAATAAGGCCAATGGCCTAAGGATCATGATAAATAGTAGCAGATTACCCAGAGGGTAGGCTCCAAGAATATGGGAAACACTAAGAGGTCTTCTTCCACTTCACACTTTTGCCTGGAGCCCACCTTGGGAAGGACAAGGGGCAATGATGACTTTCTTGATCTCTAGGTTCATATATTTACCTGCCACTTACCTGCCACTGGTCTAAAAGGAAGCTCCTCATATGCCTCAAAACTATGTGGACTTCCCTGGTAGTCCAGTGATTAAGAATCTGCCTGCCAATGCAGAGGACACGGGTTGAATCTCTGGTCCAGGAAGATCCCACATGCAAGGGGGCAACTAAGCCTGTGTATCACAGCCACTGAGCCCACACTCTAGAGTCTGTGCTTTGCAACCAGGGAAGCCAGCGCAATGAGAAGATCACTCTCCGAAGCCAGAGAAATCCATGCACAGTAGAATCCAGTGCAGCCAAAAATAAAATAAATGAACAAAAATTTAAAATATACGTATCCAACCAACTTCTTCATTGTTTCCTCCAAAGACTGCTCCTCCTCCTTACGTTCCTTCCTTTGGGAGAATCAGCAGCATTCACCTGCTGTCCTCCCTGCAACAGAAAGTTAGGTCACCCCTTGCCTTCTCTTTGCTCCCTCAGACCTAGTCAGTCGCTGATACCTGTCAGTCTGATGGCCTCCACTTTACCCGTGATGAAGACACCTTGTCCACCTGTGTTCTACTCTATGCCTCATAGAATAGGTGTTCAAGAGATAGTTACTCATGGACTTCCCTGGTGGTACAGTGGGTAAGAATCCACCTGCCAATGCAGGAGACATGGGTTCAAACCCTGGTCCAGAAGATTCCATATGCTGCGGAGCAACTAAAGCCCATGTGCCACAACTGCTGAGTCTGTGTGCTGCAGCCACGGAAGCCCGTGTGCCTGGAGCCTGTGCCCTGCAATAAGAGAATCCACTGCTGTGAGAAGCCTGCACACCACAACGAAGAGTAGCGCCCTCTCCACAGCTAGAGACAGCCTCTTGCAGCAAGGAAGACCCAGTGCAAGCAAAAATAAATTATAAATAAATAATCAAATTATTGTTTAAAGAACGAGAGAGATAGTTACTGAGTGAAAGAACAAGTGAATAAATAGATCCTCACTGAGGGCTAAGGCCTTCTTTTCAGATGAACAGTTATGATGGTGTATAAAATACAGCAGGCAAGAAATCCTCCAATTCATTGACCACAACTCTGCCAAAGGGATTGTTCTAAAGTGCTCTCAGTTCTTGTTATTCACTGGAGTTATGTTCTATGAAGTTGCCACAAATACTGAATTAACAAATACCAAACCATCGCTCCTAAGGGAAAATATAGGATTCAGTTCAGTTCAGTTCAGTCGTTCAGTCGTGTCCAACTCTTTGCGACCCCATGAATCCCAGCACGCCAGGCCTCCCTGTTCATCACCAACTCCCGGAGTTCACCCAGACTCACGTCCATTGAGTCCGTGACGCCATCCAGCCATCTCATCCTCTGTCGTCCCCTTCTCCTCCTGCCCCCAATCCCTCCCAGCATCAGGGTCTTTCCCAATGAGTCAACTCTTCGCATGAGGTGGCCAAAGTACTGGAGCTTCAGCTTTAGCATCATTCCTTCCAAAGAAATCCCAGGGTTGATCTTTAGAATGGACTGGTTGGATCTCCTTGCAGTCCAAGGGACTCTCAAGAGTCTTCTCCAACACCACAGTTCAAACGCATCAATTCTTCTGCGCTCAACCTTCTTCACAGTCCAATTCTCACATCCATACATGACCATAGCCTTGACTAGACGGACCTTAGTCGGCAAAGTAATGTCTCTGCTTTTGAATATACTATCTAGGATTAGGTTCCTGAAAGCCTCTGATCACAACATTTTCATCAGCTAATCAGTATATAACCTTGTCTTATGTGCATTTCTGTTTAAGGACACCTTACTTAATCTGTCTCGCTGATTCATTGATATTGAAGTCACAGCCACAGCATGCCTATGCATGCCCGGACAGTTTTACCTAACACAGTGTTTTCTCCAAACACACATCAGCGTGTTCATGCCCACAGGAGCAGTACAGCACTTAAGCATTTAAAAAAACACAATTGCCAACAGAAAGTGTGGAAATGCCCCCCAAAAGAGGGGGCAGTAAATAGACTACAAACAGTACATCTTTTAGGGTAGGAGTTGACGCAGGAAGGCAGAGACCCCCATGCTCCACCTCAGCTGGGGATGAGAGCTGGGAGATTCAGATTTTTCACTTCTCGGTCCAGGCCCACAGATGATCACAAAATACTGCAAGTGTAGTTTTGAGCTTACAAGTAAATTTCACCAAGTAGACAAACTGGCAAATCCAGAACCTGCAATACAGAGCCTGTAAATGATGAAGATGGGTCACAGAACTCCATCACGTCACTCCCTGCCTGAACCCTCGGCGCCTTATTCCTGCCACCAAGAAACTGAGCTTTGTCCACCCCACCTCAATAACAGAACCAGGTCTGCGTATTTAACGTCTGAGCTTACATGCTGGTCTCCTGTGCTTATTGAGGGGAGAAACTGTGTTCCTATCACATAATGCAGTGGCTGGCACATAGAAGTTATTTAATATATGGTAATTAAAAAAATAAGTTAATAAACCAATAAAGTGAAAAAAAAAATAATGGTAGATCTCAGGGTATCTAGGATAGATGACAGAGAAGCCAATACTTTAAAACTGATTTCCAATTTATTGTTAATAAATTGCTCAGGGTAAGTGCATAAATCTAGTTAATTTATTAATTAAACTTTAGTACCAAACTTGCCACCAAAAAAATTGAAAAGGTAGTAATCTGTTGACTAGATCACACCACTCTTTGCCATGCAGTTGGATTAGCTGGCCGAGCTGAATAAAGCACAATTCACTTTTACTCTGCTGTGTGGAACACTGATGACTTTGTCTAGATTAATTCTGTCTGATGCTCCTGATTCTATTTACATTCTAATTTCCCTTTGCTGCTTGTGTGGATTCCTGGCCAATATGTGCTGAGAGCTTTTGGTCTTCTTCCACTTTCTGTCCCTGTCTATTTAACCCCATTGTTTGATACTCATTTAAATAGTGAGTAGTGCCAAATGGGGAAACTCCATGATTTTCAGTTCAGCTGTTATCTAAATGGGATTTGCAAATAATTTTCCAACCAAAGGATTCTTGGAAATGCTGGCCATTATATAGAGGGCTTTTGAATGGTTTGTTTCAACTTGATTAGTGTCAAATGAATGGCTTTTACTGTGTGTGACAGTCCCAGTGATCAGTGTAGTCATTCTCTCAACTCTTATTTTATTCAGGATAAAAAGGAAAGCGTGTGTAGATATATAGTCTCTGAGGGTAATTCTAATATCTCTATATACCACCAGTCATAAAATACTAGAGGCTTCCCTGGTGGCTCAGTGGTAAAGAATCCACCTGCAATGGAGATTTGGGTTCGATCCCTAAGTTGGGAAGAGGGCATGGCAACCCACTCCAGTATTCTTGCCTGGTGAATCCCATGGACAGAAGAGCTTGGCAGCCTATATACTCCTAGGGTCACAAAGAATCAGACCCTTTCTGACTGAATTGACTGAGCACCCACAGGCCAAGTACTATGTTGCTTTGTTAAAGATATCTCTTACACTTCTCCTCTCCATCCTTAGAGCCAGGTCCTCAGTCTGGGGCCCAGCTTTAACTCCCACACGGACAGAGGAAGACATTCACTTCTTTATTGTTCTTTCCTTCTTTCAGTGTGTCCACTTCTTCCTCTCCCCTACCACATCTGCCTTGAGCCCTGCCACATTAATGCTCTAAAACAGATTTTGCTCTCTCTTTTGAGAGAGAGAGCTCTCACCAATGTGGTATATGTGGTTGACTCTGTTCTTATAGGTTACCTCTGGAGATTTTCAGGATTAAATGATTCCTGGCCAAGAAACAAAAGCATAATCATCTCATTCCCCAGATGGATTTGGATGAACACTGGTAATAAAATCAGGTCTAACCCCAAGAGGAGACAGTAGAGAAGAAGCAGGCTGGGCCTTTGAGGAATCCCGCATGAGATGACACCTCTCCCCTACCACATCTGCCTTGAGCCCTGCCACATTAATGCTCTAAAACAGATTTTGCTCTCTCTTTTGAGAGAGAGAGCTTTCACCAATGTGGTATATGTGGTTGACTCTGTTCTTATAGGTTACCTCTGGAGATTTTCAGGATTAAATGATTCCTGGCCAAGAAACAAAAGCATAATCATCTCATTCCCCAGATGGATTTGGATGAACACTGGTAATAAAATCAGGTCTAACCCCAAGAGGAGACAGTAGAGAAGAAGCAGGCTGGGCCTTTGAGGAATCCCGCATGAGATGACACCGTGCTTAAATGCTGTACCAAGGCCTCCGCCTGCTTATCTCATCACCACTATCTGGACAGTTGGACAGGTTCTATTGGGAAATTGATTTTTTTTTTCTTTGTTTCTATGCTTCTGCACTAGTAGGTTCAGTATTAAACATATGAGACCTTCCTTTTGTTTGAAAAAATCAAGACGCAGATTTCATCATTCCTGCACTAAAAATATCTGTGCTCCCTCTCTGCTAAAGAGCAAAATCCCTGAGCTCTACCTGATCTTTATGGCTAACGAGCCCACCTGGTCTCTGTGGTTCCTCAGCCTCAATTACCTGCTTCATTCGGATTACCATCCTCATTCTTGCTCACAGGCCCCCTTTCCATCTCCATGCTGTGGAGCTCACGTGGGCCCGTCCTGGAAAGTGAAAGTGTTAGTCGCTCAGTCTGTCCAACTCTTTTCGACCCCGTAGCCCGCCAGGCTCCTCTGTCCGTTGAATTCTCCAGGCAAGAGTACTGGAATGGGTTGCCATGCCCTCCTCCAGGGGATCTCCCCAGCTCAGGGATTGAACCCGGGTCTCCTGCATCGCAGGTAGATTCTTTACCATCTGAGCTACCAGGGAAGACCCCCTATCCTGGGAGCCTCTCTTTTAACTCCTTAAAGGCCTAGAGAAGTCCAGCCCCACTTCCAAGGCCTTTCTCTGTGGCTGGTCCCTATCTGTGAACTCCTGTAGTCTGTAGCATTCTATTTTGATGCTTATATTATTCAATAATACTTTTTATGTTCTTAACTGTTTCATAAATTTTTATCTGAACTGTAGCTCCTGGGGATTCAGGACTCATTTTAAGCCAGCACTGTCTGATAGAAATACACAATGTGAGCCACAAATGTAAGCCTCAAATGTAATTATAAATGTTCTAGAAGCCACATTAAAAAATAAACAGGTGAAATTAATTTTAATAGTATATTTATTTAACCAAATATATCCAAAATATTATTTCAAATGCAATCAATTATTAATAAGATACCTTACACTCTTTATTTCATATTAAGCCTTGGGAATCCAGTGCACAGCACATCTCAGTTTGGAGTGGCCACATTTTGGGTTCTCAGTGACCCTTTGGGGCTAGTGGCTACCATACTGAACAGCTTAGCCCTTGATATCCCACATGGGTGGGTGATGGTATAACATACACAGAGAATATGAGTCAACACATTGCTGTCACAGTGGAGGAATGTCTCTGACACAAGTTTCAGTCCTTGACCCTGCTCTGTTTATTGTTTTTATTGTTGGCTTGGGCTGTGCAGTGGTTAAGAACATCCACTCTGCTAGGTGAAGGTGAAGTCGCTCAGTCGTGTCCGACTCTTTGCGACCCCGTGGACTGTAGCCCACCAGGCTCCTCAGTCCATGGGATTTTCCAGGCAAGAGTACTGGAGTGGGTTGCCATTTCCTTCTCCAGAGGATCTTCCCAACCCAGGGATTGAACCTGGGTCTCCCGCACTGCAGGCAGACGCTTTAACCTCTGAGCCAACAGGGAACGGATATATAGTTAACAATACTTTAACATTGGAAAAGCTGGTAGACTTCATGTTATGTGTTTATTACCACAATTAAAAAAAATATATATAACATCTGCTCTGAGTCAGAGTGACCTTAATTTCAAATCTCAGTACTACCAAACTATATATGTGATGTGGGCAAGTTAATTTTCTTCTCTTAACTCAGGTTTCATCATCCATAAGTGGGGATAATTACACCAACCTCAAAGGAGTGTTGTGAAGAAAGTGAGATACTGTCTGTAAAATGCCTTATCCCAGTACACAGAACACATCAAGCCCTAAAAATACAGGGCTGTACCACTGTCATTATCACCATAAATAGTGTATTTATTAATATGGCAGATGAGATAATTCTGGGAAAGATAGGTTAAGTTAAAGAATCAAAAAGCTTTTCCCAGATTGGAGGCACTGGGTTGAATAAAGCAAGCTGAAATTTCTGTAGATAAGTGAAAGTATTGCATTTAGGTTAAAAAAAATCCAACTACACAAAAATAAGCTTGCAGCTGAATTGTAGTTCATGCGAAAAGAAACAATTATTTTATAAGTTGAAATTTAAGTTAATTCTATAAATTAAAATTTATATTTGACTAAATATAGTTAGGGTAAAATTATACCTTTTATTTCATTACATATTTAATGTAAAATGCAAATAGTACAAAAGGGTATAAAGAAAAAGGTTAAAAAAATCTCCCTCTGAGAACTTCCCTTTCCTACTCCTTAGAAGTAAGGAGCCACCTTCTTACATGTCCTTCCAGGAATGCCTGGTGCCTAAATAAACATATATCTGTTTACCCTTTAAAAGTTTTAACACTTATGGGGATAGACTGTTATTCTCTAGTGCAACTTACTTGAAAAGGAGTTAAAAGTAAAGTTGGATTAAAGGTCAATATTATTCATAAATGGGATGTGTCAACTCCAAACTTTAATTTGATTTTAAACTTCAAAAGAAGTAAGCTAATGGTAAAATGAAGTAAATAGTCCAATGCTATTTAGAACTTGTCAAACACATCTGGGATTTTTCACTTTCATATGGACACTATCTTTTAAGAAAAACACAAACTGTATGTGTCTGGTGGAGACTTATTAAGGGGACAAAGAATTCAAAACCATTGGCGAGCTGCAGGACCGCAGGATGTTTAACCGGAGGTAGGAAAATCCCAGAGGAATGTGCCAGCTGTTTGCGTGGGAGGAAAAGCAGTCCTAACCACCTCAAGGAGCACTGCTGGGAATCCCTGGGGCTTCAGTGGCTGAGACTTTGTAGTCCCAGTGCAGGGGGCCCAGATTCGATCCGTGATCAGAGAGTAGATTCCACATGCCACAACTAAGACCCAGTGCAGACAAATAAATATATTAAAAAAAAATTTATTTCTTTTAAAGGAGCAGTGTTGGAGCAGAACCAAGTTTCTAATCCTAATGTTAGTCACTCAGTCATGTCCAACTCTTTATGACACCATGGACTAAAGCCTACCAGGTTCCTCTGTCCATGAGATTCTCCAGGCAAGAACACTGGAGTGGGTAGCCATTCCCTTCTCCAGGAGATCTTCCCAACCCAGGGATTGAACTTGGGTCTCCTGCATTGCAGGCAGATTCTTAACCATCTGAGTCACCAGGGAAGCCCCAAATTTCTAATAGTTGGAGGCTTTTTTTTTGAGTAAGTAAAGACTCTTGTGGAGATAAATGAGATAACGCATGTAAAAGGACTTTTAAAGTTGCCACCACTGAGGACAATTATTTCTAAAAATTGGAAAAGTCTGAAATCTGAATGGACGAATTTCACCCAGTTTGACCCCCGATTATTTCAGATGTTTACGGAGAGGGTGGTATATCATAAGCAAAAAGAATTGCCATGTTCTTCAAAGCATTTCATTCCTTATCTCAGCATGACTTATTTTGTATCTCTGGGTCTGGCTCATTGCTTGGCACAAAGTAGATCAAAATGCAACAAAGAAAGGAAGTTAGAGGTGAGGGAGGTAGGAAGGAAGGGAGAAATGAATAAATGATATTAATCCAAGTATTTTCCATTTTCTTTACGATTTTTCCCTCCCATTCCCTCGCCCATCTATTTTTCAGTCTTCTCCCTGGATTCCTCACACACACTACTCTAGTTCTCTACCCACATCTCCCTCTTCTCTCCCACGAGATTTGAAGACGGTTCCTTTTCATCTCTGAAGGGCATGTTATTGTCTGGTTAAGCTCCTCAGCTAGGGGCTTCATTTTGCACTTCAGAAAATCAAAGTGCAAGTGGTGGATTTTTTCCAAACATTCCGATTCATTTACTGCATTTTCTAGGTTTGTGCACTCTCTTTGGCTTTTTTTTTTTTTTTTAACTTCAAAGGCCTAGTGAGTGAAGGCGTTTCCAAATACTGGTTGAAAAGTGCTCTCACGGTGATCTCTTCCGTTTCAAGTGTTTCAGCCATCACCTTTAAGAGTCCACTCTGGTCCAGCCTTTCCCAACCAAACAGCTCCCTGGACTCTGTCTCTGGCATCTCCCCAGTAAGAAAACAGTGGCCTTTGTCAAGATCCCATCGTTTACGAGATAAGCAAACCTGAGCAAACCAGCTACCTTATTCCTTATTCATCAGATGGAACTCTAATGCTCACCTCCCAGAGGTTGTGCAGGTTAAAGGAGAAAAATCTATGAGAAAGCTATCAAGTGTTAGCTTTTTGTTTCCTATCCTTTGCTTACTGCCACCTAATTCAGGCCTTCATTTCCTTTCAATTCAAATATGCATTAGCAAGGACTTCCCTGGCAGTTAAGGGGATAAAACAATGCAGGGAGGGTAGGTTCTATCTCTGGTCTAGGAGCTAAGATCCCACATGTCTCGAGACCAAAAAACCAAAATACAAAACAGAAGCAATATGTAACAAATTCAATAAAAACTTTCAAAACAGTCCACATCAAAACAAACAAAAATCTTTAAAAAAAGAAAAGATGCATTTGCCGCTCAACTATTCTCCCTGGCTCTAATCTCTGCCTCTACCTGCAAGCTACTGAATATGCAAGTGCCAGAATGATCTTCTAAGTCTCAAGCTATGTCGCTTTAAGGGGCTTCTCTGGTGGCTCAGACAGTAAAGAATCTGCCTGCAATGCAGGAGACCAGGGTTCAATCCCTGGGTCAGGAAGATCCCCTTGAGAAGGGAATGGCTACCCACTCCAGTATTCTTGCCTGGAGAATTCCATGGACAGAGAAGCCTGGTGAGCTATACAGTCCATGGACTCAAAAAGAGTTGGACACAACTGAATGACTAACACTTCCACTTTCATGTTGCATTTAAAATGCTTAATAGCTCTTTGACCAAGGACCCCCCAACATGGGTCACGTTTGCATCAAAATCGTAAAGAAAGCGGCCCAGGTCATCAATGAGAAGTACTACGCGCGCGCGGGCAATGACTTCCACACCAACAAGTGGATGTGCAAGGAAATCGCCATTATTCCCAGCAGGAAGCTTGGCAATAAGATCGCAGGCTACGTCACACATCTGATGAAACAGATTCAAAGAGGCCCGGTGAGAGGCATCTCCATCAAGCTGCAGGAGGAGGAGGGGAGAGAGAGGAGAGACAATTACGTGCCTGAGGTCTCAGCCCTGGATCAGGAAATCACTGAAGTAGATCCTGACACTAAGGAAATGCTAAAGTTCTTGGACTTTAGCAGTCTGTCCAACTTGCAGATCACTCAGCCTACAGTTGGGATGAACTTCAAAACACCGCCTGGAGCCGTTTGAGCCTTTCTGCTGTGCTGTAATATTTTCAATAAACCTCGGACACCACCACCAACAACAACAAATGCTTAATAGCTACCCCTGACTAAGAAATAGAATCTAAATTTCCAAGTACTCATTCTGAAACCTTCCTGGTCTAAGGTTAAGAGCTGTGACACCCTTTGTCTCCCAAATGTAACCCTCCTTGCAAAAACCAGGACTCTTCCCATCCCTCCCTGGTCTGGCTTCACTTACTGAAGACCTACTTACCCTTCTAGCCCAGTTTAAATGAACATACTCCTAGCATACCTTTTCTAAACCCCTCAAAGAATCTTTCCCTGCTGGAACTGCCAGTGTTTGCTTTCTACTTCTATTACAATGTCACCTCTCCTGATAGACTGTACATAACTTGAAGTCATGGATTGAACCCCAGCCATCTTTATGTTCATCACAGAGCTTAGCACTGGGGTTTACACATAGTAGATACTCAAAGTTACTAATGATACATTCTTCAATTTTTAAAAATATCACTAGGTGCCTAGGATTGTGTCAGTTGCTATGGCAGCTACAAAAAGCCTTGCCCTTGTCCCTGACTACATAAACAAAATATTGTTGAGCTCACAAAGCAACCATGTAGGAGCAATGTGTAAGAATCTAGGAGACAGTGCTTTGGGAAAGACCTGCATTGTGCTTCCTTCATTCCTTCTCCTGGAAAGAAAAAAAGAAGAAAGGAACAAGAATCTGTGATTACATGCTAAGTTCTTCGTTCACTTAGTGTCTACACAGTTGTATATAAAGATCTTTGAAAGGATTTGTGTACATTTTAAAATTTATAACTTGCTTTAGAAATGACAGAAACATAGAAATTTTATCTTGGAATAAATACATTTGCTAAAATTGAGGCCAAATACATTGCACAACTGATCTCNATTACATGCTAAGTTCTTCGTTCCTTAGTGTCTACACAGTTGTATATAAAGATCTTTGAAAGGATTTGTGTACATTTTAAAATTTATAACTTGCTTTAGAAATGACAGAAACATAGAAATTTTATCTTGGAATAAATACATTTGCTAAAATTGAGGCCAAATACATTGCACAACTGATCTCAAAGTATTCTAATTTTAGGTCTGGCCACAAGAGAAAAATGTTTACCATGGACGAGAAAACATGGTTTTCTCTCTGGTTAGCAGAATTTAGGGCATCGACTCTAAAAAGACAGCTCAATCAACTTACAATGTATTTTTCAGGTTATTTCTATACTATCCACAACCTAAGTTATTAAACGTTTAGAATTACAAAAAAGCACAAAAGGACTCTGTAATGTTCCAGAAAGCACGTGCCAAGTGGGTAGAGATTAGAGATGGAATGAAGAAGTGACTGGATTGGTGGAAGGAGAGGATGGAGGGAGATGAGGATGCTTTCAGTGAGTCTTTGAAAGTTCACCCTGAGATCAAGTGCACAGCTGGCTGAAAAGCCTGGGAAAGGAAGCTGAGATCCACTGAGTGTCATCAGATGTGAAGTCAGAGCTCTCAGGCCCAGGACCTGGACACTGATCTACAAAAAAGTCTAAGAAGAGGTATGGGTTAACGACTACAGCACTGAAATAACAGTGTATTTTCTGACTTCCAAGAGCTTGTGAACAACAAACAAAAGAGGGAAAAGACTAACTTAGTTGCATAGGAGATGGCTAGGATTCACTCTGATTTGAAATCAGAAGGCTGGCATTTTAGACTTAAAGTAAAAACACATATTTTCAGAAGTTTTAAAAAATTACTTCATTCCTGACATAAGCATGAACCTTAAAGGGTACTTATATTTGCCTTTGAATAAGCACAAAGTATTGAAGAAGGAAATGGCAACCCACTCCAATATTCTTGCCTGAGAAATTCCATTAATAACAGTGTATTTTCTGACTTCCAAGAGCTTGTGAACAACAAACAAAAGAGGGAAAAGACTAACTTAGTTGCATAGGAGATGGCTAGGATTCACTCTGATTTGAAATCAGAAGGCTGGCATTTTAGACTTAAAGTAAAAACACATATTTTCAGAAGTTTTAAAAAATTACTTCATTCCTGACATAAGCATGAACCTTAAAGGGTACTTATATTTGCCTTTGAATAAGCACAAAGTATTGAAGAAGGAAATGGCAACCCACTCCAATATTCTT
Organism: Aepyceros melampus; assembly: GCA_006408695.1. NCBI lineage: Eukaryota > Metazoa > Chordata > Mammalia > Artiodactyla > Bovidae > Aepyceros > Aepyceros melampus. Next base: position 71,509 of record SJXQ01001101.1, read on the forward strand.
GCCTGAGAAATTCCATGGGCAGAGGAGCCTGGTGGGCTATGTATTCCATGGGGTCACAGAGTCGGACATAGCTTAACTACTGCTGCTGCTGCTAGGTCGCTTCAGTCGTGTCCGACTCTGTGCGATCCCATAGACGGCAGCCCACCAGGCTCCGCCATCCCTGGGATTCTCCAGGCAAGAACACTGGAGTGGGTTGCCATTTCCTTCTCCAATGCATGAAAGTGAAACATGAAACTGAAGTCACTGAGTCGTGTCCAACTCTCAGCGACCCATGGACTGCAGCCCACCAGGCTCCTCCATCCATGGGATTTTCCAGGCAAGAGTACTGGAGTGGGGTGCCGTTGCCTTCTCCAAGCTTAACTACTAAACGACAATAAAGCAGGTACTATCTGACTTGCTCCATGGGTGTTAAAATATTCAATGGGCTTTTGCATAATTATGTTTTGAGTTTATACAAATAAAATCTTAATCAGTACCACAGACATTCTGCAGAAATTTCTCTTCACACTGGATGTTATTGTTGGTTAATATAAATGATTTTCCCTCATTGAGCATATACCTGAACATAGAACCTGCCTTGAAAATTGTAGGGTTTGCATCATGTAAACTGTCTCTCTTGTCCTGGCACCAGGGACTTCATTCTGCTATCACACTGGCTCCAACCCTCTTTCCTTCTTGCCATGTGTAATCTTCTCAAGTACATGCTTTCAGTGATTTAAGTGCCCACATACTTTGAAATTATTTTTCTTATTGCACCATCACATAACCTGTTACCACCTTACGTCAATGATTTCTACTAATTACTGTAGGACAGACAGCAACTTGACACACCAAATTAAAACAATCCATGCCAAGGTGTGAAGGAAAGATCAAATGTCCCATCCCTTCCTCTCCCCCCTCCCTTACTCTCACACAAGCAAATCTGTAACTCTCCCAGACACCCAGTGTTTAAATAAGCAAACGAATGAATATCTGAAATCAGAAAGTGTAACTAGGCAATGAGTGGAAGGTGAGGCACAGTGATGAGGATGAAAATTCTGGGCACTGGGTGGGGTGAGAAACCTTCATGACACCCTTGCATCACACTGCTTGCACTGGGGCTTCTCCATGTTCCTCTCACCAGGTTGCAAGGGTGTGTCAAGAACATCTGCCAATGTTGCAGATTGATTCTGGAGAGGAGTTTATGGGGAATGGTAGATAAAAGGGGAAAACCCCCCAAAGTACAGGGCTCTTTAGTGTCTGAGAGTGTTCAGAACACTTTATAATTGTGATCCCATTGAATGCATTTAGACAATTAAGTCCCTTTTATAACGAAAGCCAACAGTAGGCATTATAATGTATCCATTCTCTGTATACGGCATTAGTTTTTAATCTGCAGTGAGGCTGTCTCTGCAAATCGGTCTTAACTTATCTTTACTGTCTCTAATCTGGTTGTAACATCTGTCGTTTTTATTCTTCCTCCAAAAGATAGAGCCTTCTTTCTTTTCTCTCCCTCTCTGAGATGTGAATCGTATTTCTTTTTGCCTCAGAGTTGAAGAATAGTTTCTGAGATATAATCCTTTTCTTCACTCTCCTAACATTTCCATTGAGAACTACTCTTGTGTTCACAGCCAGGTTGAAGGACACGTTTGGTCGCATTTTGAGGTTTCCAAAGATGACTCTTGGCTCCTCTTGGCCAAGCTCTCTTCTTGACTCAGCGCTCCTTTTGGCTGCTGTCGGTACGGACAATGGTATGGACGTTGCCATTTACAGAGAAGGCCTGTGGCCCTCGAGTGAGCTAGTGACTAGCCCGCGCCTGGGGGCCCCAGCTCTCCCGGCAGGAAGTCACATTTAGCAGGAGGGGGTCAAGATTCAGCCCTCGGGGACGGGCGGGAGCGGGGGTGGGGCGCGGCGGGTTCCCGTGGCCAGAGCCCCGCCTCCTTCCCCGCGGTGTCCGCGGACCCCGGCTGCTGCGACCACGCCGCCTCTAAGGACCGTGACCGCGGGCGCGATCCAGCACTACCAAACCTCCCTGACGTCCTGCCTGCCCCGAGGGGGAGCCTTTATACCCCGATTCGCCGCACCAACAGGCCTCGGCGGATCGCATCTGAGGTGACCCTGCCTCAGTAACTACAAGCAGCTTTGGGGTCTAGTGGCGGAGCCCACCTTGCCTGGAGTGGGCAGCCAGGGCAGGGCTCGACTCCACGAGGAGAGTCCCAGGAGGTGCTGAAGGTGAGCCAGGGATCGGCCCGAGGATGGGCGCAGGGGTGGAGGGTAGATGGGCGGGGCCGCAGGAAAGCCGGGGAGGTGAGGCGTCAGGAGGGCGCGGGCACTCGGGGAGAGGGGGCGGGGCGCGGGGCGGGGCAGCGCGGTGGGGAGGGGAAGTGGGCGGAGCACCCCCGGGAAGGGGGCGGGCTGGGGAGCACGGGCCCCAGGCGGCGGTGGCGGCGGCGGACCCGAGAGCGCGCGGTCAGGCCGGACAGGATGAGCGGAGCCGGGGCTGCCGGCTCCGTGCGCGGGCTGCGGGTGGACGGGCTGCCTCCGCTGCCCAAGAGCCTGAGCGGGCTGCTGCACTCGGCGTCGGGCGGCGGCGCGTCGGGGGGCTGGAGGCACCTGGAGAGGTTGTACGCGCAGAAGTCGCGCATCCAGGACGAGCTGAGCCGCGGGAGCGCGGGAGGCGGCGGGGCTAGGGCGGCGGCGCTGCCCGCCAAGCCCCCCAACCTGGACGCCGCGCTGGCCCTGTTGCGCAAGGAGATGGTAAGGGAGGTCCGCGGGCCGGAGCGGGGGTCCTTCCCAGCGGGGCTCGCCGTTCTGGGAAAGTTCGCCGGAAGTCCCCGCGCCACCCGCCCGTCTCAGGCTCTTTGGCCCTAGGCGCCGATGCGTAGAGGGACACTGTCCTCTCAACTACCCCGTTTTGCTTGTCCTGTCTGTGCGCACTACTGGACCCTCGCCCAAGGAGGTACCCCTTCCAGAAGGCAGCTTTCTGGAGACCCGGCGCTCCTCGTCCGGCCCCAGCTGGCTCAGAGACCCAGGAGGCGCGGCGTGGGGCTTCGCTTGGCCTCGGGCCGGGGGCGGCTGGTCACCCCTCCCCAGGGGGCAGCAGATCTCCCGGGGCCGGGGGGCGGCCTTCACTGCGCCCGCGGGGTTAAGAGCTGTGTGCAATTGTGTGTTCCTGCCCTGAAGGGGACAGCTTTTTGTCCTAGCGAGTGTAGACTGCGGATTGGAACAGCTCTCGCCCCCTCCCCCCGGCCCAGGGCGCGTGCAGAATCGGATTACAGCGGAGCGGCTCCTGCCCGCAGATGCCGGGAAAGTGGCCGCTCACCCTGATAGTCTCCGCGTGGTGGCCGGTTCCCCAACCCGCTAGAGAGGACTGGGGCGGGGGCGTCCTCGCCGTCTGGGTGAAGTCCATGTGGGTTCTTCAGGTTGTGCCTGGGCTGCAAACAATGGGGCTTAGTTTTTCTCGGTCGTTGGGAAGTATGTTAGGTGTTCGTGGACTAGGACTAATGAGTTAAGGAGAAGCCAAAAGCAGCTCAAGGGTCTCTAGCTTTCTCCAAGCTTAGGCCAGCTCAGAAAACAACAGAAAAACTTTGTCTAATGCTCCTGCAGGCCTCTGATCACCTTTCTTGGCCACTCTGTTTAGAATTTGCCCTTTCCTTTTACCTAATGCAGATTCCCCCCTCTCCTGGCACAGGTAAATATTTTATTAAGGAAATCTAATACATGAAAATTTTTTTGTCCCCCAAAATAAATTGGCACCTAAATTTATTACAGGAATCCTTTAAGTACGCTTTTAGTGTATTAAGATACTATTTAGTAAAATTCAGTTTATGCATTTCTTTCAGGAAAATATATACCCTGAAAAGTAAGAATTAAATCTAGAAACAGCATTAACACCTTTTAAGCAATTCAATGTTGTCTTCCCACTCTGTGGCTGCCATTGAAGTGATTTCCAGTTCTCCCTGAGAAGATTTTCTAAGCTTCTTACAGAATGACTTAAATTTCAAGCCAACTATTTTTATTTATTAATCAGCATTAATCAACACCAGCATTGCACAGCTGGAAAGCTATGTTTTCATTAGATAAGCCTACACCCAGTATGTTTAGAGTCTGAACTTGGATGCAGCATAAAGAGGGTGAAAAAGGAAGACTCATCCTGGTTAATTTACGGGACCAGAGACAGGAAAACCTCAGGCCACTCCCCTTGTGAAGCTCTCTCTGGTTTATAAACATGCTCTGGAGTCCTGCACACCACTTGGGAGTAACCATACTGTTCCCGAAAGTGTTTTTCCAGGTCCCTCCTGGTGCAACCAAAGTACAGTCACAGCCTTCTAATTATGCCCTGGACCAGAGCTCTTTCTCAGCCTATCGGAAACACAAGAAAATAAACAGCTGTCTGATATTTAGCTGAGATAAAGACAAAACATGGCTACAGGCCTTGACAAGTCCCTTTCAAGGAATGTCACAAAGTCTTTAGGAGTGCTCTGGGTTTTTTTGCCTTTTTTTGCCCCACTAGGGCAGTGGGGGTCTGAGTGGTCGCTTCAAACTGAGGCTGCCATGGGGGTGGGGGTGGGGGCTTGCAAGATTAGAGTTGAGAGTTTATGCTTGAATTATCTGCTCAGTAGTCTGTGTTGATCTATTTAATTTGAAGGCCTTAGGTCAAATCTCTGCCCAGGGAACTAACAAGAAGTCCTGGCAGAATGTAGTTAGTTCCTTTTTAAAAAGTCGTATACAAGCACAGAGGAGCAGTAGTGTGGAAGCCCTCAGAATGCGACTGTATTTTAAGAAGAGAATGGGTGAGAGAAAATCCAAACTGACGTGCACTCCTGTTGGAATAGGGCAGGTGTGGACATTTCCAACCTGGCCAAGTGGGCAGAGGAAAGCCTCAAGAGTAGCAAAGGAACAGGTAAAGCCGGAGAACTGGCTTTGAAGAGTTAATGTGAAAGGAGTGTGCTTAGAAGGGCGAGCTGGCTGAGCTTGGGAGGTATTGGAGATGTACTTGGAGCGAGGAGAGCCTGCAACAGCCTGGGGATCCTGGAATGTGAAACGAGAATCACATGGGAGACACTTCATTGAAATAGAATCCACAGGACTTGCTGGGTAAATATCAGAGTCAGGATGATGATGATAAGGAACAAGAGATGACTTATTTTTTTTTAAATTATTTTATTTATGCTATTTATTTTTGACTGTGCTGGCTTTTCTCTGGTTGTGGTGAGCACAGGCTACTCTCTACTTGCAATGAGAGGGCTTCTGTTGTGGAGCACAGGCTCTAAGGTGCTCAGGCTTCAGTAGTTGTGGCACAGGAGCTCAGTAGTTGCAGCTTCTGGGCTCTAGAGCACAGGCTCAGTAGTTGTGGTGCATGGACTTAGTTGCTTTGTGGATGTGGAATCTTCCTGGATCGGGATTGAACCTGTGTCTCCTGCATTGGCAGGCAGATTCTTTACCACTGAGCAACCAGGGAAGCCCTGAGCAATAACTTAAGTTTTTTAATGGAAAATGCCCGGAAAGTGCCCCTAAGCAAAATGGCTCAGTTCAGTTCAGATAAGTCGTTCAATCAAGTCCAACTCTTTGTGACCCCATGGACTGCCTGCCCCACGCCAGGCTTCCCTGTCCTTCATCACTTCCTGGAGCTTACTCAGACTCATGTCCATCAAGTTGGTGGTGCCATCCAACCATCTCATCCTGTCATCCCCTTCTCCTCCTGCCTTCAATCTTTCCCAGCATCAGGGTCTTTTCCAATGAGTCAGTTCTTTGCATCAGGTGGTCAAAGTATTGGAGTTTCAACTTCAGCATCAGTCCTTCCAATGAATGAATATTCAGTGATTTCCTTTAGGATTGACTGGATCTCCTTGCAGTCCAAGGGACTCTCAAGAATCTTCTCCAACTGCAAAAGCATCAATTCTTCTGTGCTCAACTTTCTTTATAGCCAATCCTCACATCCAAACATGACTACTGGAAAAATCATAGCTTTGACCAGACAAACCTTTGTTGGCAAAGCAATGTCTCTGCTTTTTAGTATGCTGTCTAGATTGGTCATAGCTTTTCTTCCAAGGAGCAAGCATCTCATAATTTCATGGCTGCAGTCACCATCTGCAGTGATTTTGGAGCCCAGAAAATGAAATCTGTCACTGTTTCTGTTGTTTCCCCATCTATTTGCCACGAAGTGATGGGACTGGATACCATGATCTTAGTTTTCTGAATCTTGAGTTTTAAGCCAACTTTTCCACTCTCCTCTTTCACTTTTATCAAGAGGCTCTTTAGTTCTTCCCTTTCTGCCATAAGGGTGGTGTCATCTGCATATCTGAAGTTGTTGATATTTGTCCCAGCAATCTTGATCCCAGCTTGTGCTTCATCCAGCCTAGCATTTGGTATGATGTACTCTGCATATAAGTTAAATAAGCACGGTGACAATATATAGCCTTACATACTCCTTTCCCGACTTGCAACCAGTCTGTTGTTCCATGTCTAGTTCTAACTGTTCCTTCTTGACCTGCATACAGATTTCTCAGGAGACAGGTAAGGTGGTCTGGTATTCCCATCTCTTTCAAAATTTGCCATAGTTTATTGTGATCCACACAGTCAAAGGCTTTGGCATAGTCAATAAAGTGGAAGTAGATGTTTTTTTGGAATTCTCTTGCTTTTTCGATGATCCAACGGCAATTTGATCTCTAGTTCCTCTGCCTTTTCTAAATCCACCTTGAACATTTGGAAGTTCACGATTCACATACTGTTGAATCCAGGCTTGGAGAATTTTGAGCATTACTTTGCTAGTGTGTGAATGAGTGCAATTGTGCGGTAGTTTGAACATTCTTTGGCGTTGCCTTTCTTTGGGATTGGAATGAAAACGAACCTTTTCCAGTCCTGTGGCCACTGCTGAGTTTTCCAAATTTGCTGACATATTGAGTGCAGCACTTTCACAGTATCATCTTTCAGGATTTGAAATAGCTCAACTGGAATTCCATCACCTCCACTAGCTTTGTTTGCACTGATGCTTTCTAAGGCCCACTTGACTTTGAATTCTAGGATGTGTGGCTCTAGGTGAGTGATCACACCATCGTGGTTATCTGGGTGATTAAGATCTTTTTTATATAATTCTGTATATTGTTGCCATCTCTTCTTAATATCTTCTGCTTCTGTCTCCTAATGGCTCAGTAGTAAAAAAAAAATCTGCCTGCCAGTGCAGGAGACATAGATTCAGTCCCTGATCTGGGAAGATCGCACATGCTGGAGAGCGACTAAGCCCATGTGCCATGACTGTTAAGCCTGTGCTCTAGACCCTGGGGGGCTGCAACTGCTGAGCCCACACGCCACACTTCCTGAAGCCCATGTGCTCTGGAGCCCATGCCCAGCAACTAGAGCAGCCACTGCAGCAGGAAGCCCAGGCATTGCAACTAGAGAGAAGTCCCCGAGGCAAACAAGACACGGCACAGCCATAAAGAAATAATAAATAATGTCTTTAAAATCACAGTCCTAGCACCTGATCACTTTACTATTTGGAGATATCTCCTGGTAGGCACAGTGTAAATGTTTTCCTTACGTCATCTTATTTGATGCTTATAACTTCTCCACGAGATAGATACTGAAAGTCTCCATTAAAAAAAATAGGATTCAGAATTTAAGTAGCTCACCTAATGTGACAATCTCAGCCAGATGTGTCTGGCTCCAAGAGCCTGTTAAATCATAGGGTTTTACTGCTTTGGGGGTGGGCACAGGTTGCAAGTATTTTCTAGGTCAGTGTATATTAAAATGTCTAACTCCGTGGAGTGCCATTATGTGGCAGTAATAACTTTGGTCATTCATCATTGGGAAAGTGGGGGTCATCACAGCAATAAGGGAGTCAGGAGAAGTGGCTGCTTATGGGGCAAGGTGGTTTGCCATTGCATCAGTGGAAGAGTATGTTAAATGTTTCAGAACGTGGAGCCGGAGGCTGGCAGAGCCTGGCCTGCAGATAACTGATTGACAGATGGTCAGGGCAGAACATGGGGAGCTCGTGTTGAGGGGCGCCTGTGTGGGTGGCGCCCTGCGCTGCTTTGAGAGTCCTGATGTCCACTGGAGTTTCAGCACTTCCTGTGCTAGTAATGGGCTTGCTCTGAAGTTCTGTGCCATTGTGAGCTCCCTTCCCCTCCCCCAGCGAGCCCATTTGGAGAGCTGTGAGGGTCAGACAGATGCTTTTTGCTCTTTAGACCTGAAAGCATCCTTTAAAACAAGAAGTTTAGATTGTTTTTTTTTCTCCCCAACATCAGAGAGTATATTTGGATTGTATCAGACAGATGTTTGCCACACGTCTGCTGGTTCTAAAGTGCTGTGGAGGATACAGGGCTGAACTGGGATATAGGGCTGAACTATCCAGGTGTGAAGGAGCTTATAACATCTAGCAGAGGTGGGCATCTTTACAGGAATACAGTTGCTGTAGTTTACACCATGTGTCACTTTTCATGTCTGAAGACTTTATTAATAATAGAGACTAATTTGAACCAGCTCTTGTAATAGGAGAACTTTGTAGGGTGGATGTGTACAGAGGCAGACTAGAACCAGGGTTGGTGGGGAATCCAGGAAGGCTACTGTAATCTTCTTTCCCCTCCTTCCCCCCC
>SJXQ01001101.1:80207-107569 GCA_006408695.1 Aepyceros melampus
CCCCCCCCCCCCCCCATTTTGGAATGTGACTGTCTACAGTGTCCACACTCCCAGTTTCAGCCATGCTTCTTACTGCCACTTTGGAAATACTGTGTGGAAGAATACCAGTGGGCCCAGCTTGGGGGGTTTGGACAGCTATTGGTGACTGAGACCAAGATGGTGTTTTATTTACTAAGGTGGTGTGACTGTGCGGATGGGGTGCAAGGCTGGGCATCCCTAAAAGAAAGAAGAGTTTGCAGAAATGGAGCAGGGGGCTACTGCTGGACAGCCAAAATATAAGATGTCTAGTATTCTTAAACATTTTTTCTTTTTTATCTTTTTATTTTATATTGGGGTATAGCCGATTAACAAAACAATGTTGTGATAGTTTCAACTGAACAGTGAAGGGACTCAGCCATACATACACATGCATCCATCTCCCAGAAATTCCCCTCCCATCCAGGCTCCCACATAACACTGACAGAGCTCCATCTGCCATACAGTGGGTCCTTGTTGGTTATCCCCTTTAAATATAGCAGTGTGTACATTTCCTTTCCAAACTCCCTGACTGTCCCTTCCCCTCATTCTCCCCACACCCCCACCCCACAGCCATAAGTTTGTTCTTTAAGGCTGTGAGTTTTTCTTCTGTTTTGTAAATAAGTTCATTTGTATCATTTTATATTTCACATATAAGGGATGTTGGGTTTCCCTGGTGGCTCAGACAGTAAACAATCTGCCTGCAATGCAGGAGACCTGGGTTCAGTCCTGGGTTGGGAAGATACCCTGGAAGAGGGTGTGGCAGTCCACTCCAGTATTGTTGCCTGGGAAGTCTCATGGACAGAGGAGCCTGGAGGGCTACAGTCCATAGGGTCACAAAGAGTCAGATATGACTGAGTGACCAGCACCTCCACTTTCTTATAAGGGATATCGTATGATATTTCTCCTCTGTCTGCCTTCCTTCACTCAGTATGACAACCCCTAGATCTATCCATGTTGCTGAAAATGGCATTATTTTGTTCTCTTTAATGGCTGAGTAATATTCCTTGTGTATGTTCCATATTTTCTTAATCCATTCCTCTGTTGATGGACATCTAGGTGGCTTCCATGTCTTGACTATTGTAAACAGTGCTGCAATGAACATTGGGGTGCATGTATCCTTTCAGATCATGTTTTTCTCTGGATATGTGCCTAGGAGTGGGACTGCAGGGTGCTATGATAGCTCTATATTTAGCTTTTTAAGGAACCTCCATACTGTTCTGCATAGTGGCTGTACCAATTTCACTCCCTGCAGAACTCTTTCTGGATAAAAATACTTTGGCCTTAAGGGCCCCACAGTTTGAAAGATTTTCATCTGGTATGCTGACAGGCTAGCTTGGCTCAGAGGATCTTTGTTGGCATTTCAAATCCTTGCATGTGGTTGAAGCACACACGTGACTCTCAAGAGTCCACATCTTTCCTTGCAGGGTTCTTCAGAGACCACTGCCCAGCAGCCCTGTAAGTTTAGCTCATCAAGCTTATTAGGTCCTCAGAAGTGTCACATGAAAGTAGAGAGACAGAAAGCCTCAGACATGGGGACGGGAGATGGCAGATCTCTGAGGATTCTTGAGTTCCACTTCTCAAACCATCAGCAGCACCTTTCTAAATAGTAACTTTGAAAACTCTCTGCTTCATTTTTTTCCCCCCAAACTATCCAGTAGTTGCTTTGGTTACCCACCTGTGAGTGGGAAGTTGTCCACACAGAACTTTTGAATTCCTGAACTGCAATGGTTTGGGTGAAGAATTGAATCTGAGAAAAAAGGTTTGCCGCTTACCTTTCTCGCATTTTAGTTGGTGTTCAGTCGCTAAGTTGTATCCAACTTTTTGCCACCCCATGGACTGCAGCTCGCCAGGCTCCCTTAGCCTTCACCATCTCCTGGGACTTGCTCAAACTCATGTCCATCGAGTCGATGCTGCCATCCTACCATCTCAGCCTCTGTCACCCCTTTCCCTCCTGCCTTCAATCTTTCCCAGCACCAGGGTCCTTCCAGTGAGTTGGCTCTTCCCATCAGATGGCCAGAGTGTTGGACTTCAACTTCAGCATCAGTCCTTCCAATGAAAATTCAGAGTAGATTTCCTTTAGGATTGACTGGTTTGATCTCCTTGCGGTCTAAGGGACTCTGAATAGTCTTCTCCAGGACCACAATTTGAAAGCATCACTTCTTCGGCATTCAGCCTTCTTTATGGTCTAACTCTCATATCCATTCATGACTACTAGAAAAACCATAGTTTTGACTGTATGGACATTTGTTTTGTTGACAAAGGGATGGCTTTTTAATACACTGTCTAGGTTTGTCATAGCTTTTCTTCATAGGAGTAAGGGTTGAGACAACACCTAAATGCCTGACAGCCTTGTGTGGTGAACTAGAAACTAGGAGATAGGCATGAACTTGAATAGCCCAAATCCCCGCAGAGTTCAGTCTTCGCCCTATATGAGACAACAGGGTCTCAGAGAGAGGGTTTAAGTCTTTAACTGGGCTTATGGTTGGAGGTCCAGTCTCAAGGCAAGCCCATGCAGTGCCATCTCGAATAAGAGTGTTAGCTCTCAATGCAGGATTCTTGGTTGGCCTTGGTCAAAGGAGACTGGGGATGGCCACTGGCCTTTAATATCGTGTAGACACCAACCCTTTCTCTTGCTTTTTATGTCAGTTGTCTAAAAACACTAGACAGTGACATGAAGATGTCTGATTATTGTCCAAGAACTTGGTTTCCTGAATTTTAGCTTCAGATTTTCTTCCTTTACTGAATCTACTCTCGCAGAGAGGCAATTTCAATTAGTTACCATTCAAGAAAATGACAAAATGCAAACTAACCTTCAAGTGAGTGTTGAATTCCCATGTGTCATTAGTTAAGTCATGCTTTTTCCTCTAGTCCCACTTGATTTTTAGAATCAGCTGCATTCATATGTGCATTCATCATCTTAAGTAATGAACTTTCAGGCCTTTGACACATCCGTGATGAATGGTCCACTGTTTGTGATCCCAGAATTGAGGGATTGGAAGGAAAGCATCCCATTTCCCTTCTCTGCCTTCTCCCCTGCAATTTCATTTTATAATTTAAAAAATTTTCTTACAGAAATAGTCACTCAAGGGAATAACAGTACTTATATAGGAATATCTTTTGCAGTGATATATAGTAGTATTCTATAATAATAATATATAACAGTGATAGAATATTATACAATTGTTGAAAAGAATGTGGTAACTATGTAAATGAACATAGGTGTTCAAGGTTTGGAAAAATTACAAATTATAAATTACGAAACAGTACATATATATATTTGTATGTGCATTGTGTCTTGAGGGAGGTATGCTAAACAGCTAAAAGTGGATATGTTTAGAACAGTAGTTCTTAAATTATGGTCTGAGGATACCTATGGGTTCCCATATCCTTTTGTGGGGGTGTCCATAATTAGGTGGTGATCATATGGGCAAATGTGACTTTCCAAAATAGTACCTAAGGAAATATTTGGAGGGTCTACATTCAGTGAATCAATTTTCCACATTTTTCATATAACTAATGCTTGGTGCATGGTTAAAAGATCCATTCAAAATGCAAGACTGGTGGATTTTAATGAAACAGTGTTAAAAGCTCATTGGCCTAGTTTCAAATTCCACACTGGAGCCAGCTTAAGGATAGTGCCAAACAAGAATACCCACTGTGAACTTGAAAGGTGGTTTAAATACTCCTTTTTCCCAAGTACATATCTATGCGAGGCCAGGTTTATTTCTACTAAAAAGCATGTTATGAAAGATCAAGTACAGAAGAAGATAAGCCAGACATTAAAAAGATTTCTTATACAATCTCATTTGTAAAAATGTGATTTATGTTAGCAGTGGGTGTAGTGTTTTTGAATGGCTTTATATGACAGTTTCTCAATTTTCATTTCTCATAAGGTAACTATTGATAGGTATAATTTACATAAACAGGAGCTCTTTGGGACCTTCAGTAATTTTAAGAGTCTAAAGGGGTCCCAACCAAGACCAAAACACTTTAAGATTGCTGCATTAGGACATGAAATTAGAGAAGACTGTATAATTATGAGCCATTGAATTTTTAGTATAGCTAGAATATTTATTTTTGTAATTGAGAAAGAAAGTAAAGGAATATGCAAAGACATGTCTTAAAGACAGTGGCCAATTGCTTTTTTTCTTTCTCCTTCTCTGTGTAGGACAGAATGAGAGGAAATGGGCTTCATTGGTACAACCATTATTGTAGGTTAGAGATGGACAAGATGTCTTCACTAGCTCAGCTGAGCTGCAGAATGGGCTCCATCCACCAGCGTGGGCGCCTTCAGGTGTAACACCTGGTCTGCTTGCTTTCTCTGAATCACCAGGGCTCTTTTGAGGCAGTCCCCAGCTCGGTGGGGCTGCAGCATTAACAGGAGATGAGGTTGACAGACGCATACCCCCTGGGGAGGAGCCAAGTGACTGATGGAAGCCTGCTTAGGGAGCCCAGAATCACAGTTCACCTGGGAGCTTGGGGTCCTGCAGGAGTATCTCCGGCCAGCTCAGGCAGCTGAGTTCATAGCTCTTTCTCTGTTAGATCAACACTGATGAAGCTTTTCTCTTTGGTCTTCTTTTTTTAAACAGTATGCAGGTCAGCATTCTGTCAACACATCCTTTATTGAGAAATCAGTTTATGATCCATTAAGTCACTGCGATCTTTGTTACATTCCAGTCCTGCGGATGCATACTAGACACTCATTAAATTTGGGGCATTTACTAATAGTATTGTCTAAAATAAATTTACAAGCCATTTATTATGTTTTTAAAAGTTCATTATGAGTTAATACATATTCATAGTAGAAAATCTGGAAAACTCAGCAAGGTGAAAGTCAAAGTGTTAGTCATGTCTAACTCTTGTGACCCCATGGACTGTAGCCTACCAGGATCCTCTGTCTATGGGATTCTTCAGGCAAGAATACTGGAGTGGGTTGCCATTCCCTTCTCCAGGGGATCTTCCCAACCCAGGGGTCGAACCCAGGTCTCCTGCATTACAGGCAGGTCCTTTACCATCTGAGCCACCAGAGAAAATTCAGAAAAGCCAATAATAAGAGTCGCTTGTGATCTCAGCAGCTTGCTGCCCCAGCTGAATGGCGCCCTCTCCCATGTTGCCTGTGTGGGCAGTGCAGGCTGATGGTCAGGCAGGCATGCTGGAGCCCTACCGCCTGGCTGCAGCCCTACCACCTGGCTGCAGCCCCCTGCTCTTAGGGAAGGGCCTGCGTCTTTCAGGGCTCAATTTCCTCATGGTAGCAGAATCCACACCTGCTTCACAAAACAAGGATGAGGATTACCTATTTGTGTACAGCTGAGATTTTCTACTCCAAAGTCACTAGCGATGAACTGGTTAGCTGGTTAAAAGTTATATGATATTTTAAGGCTTTTGATAGACATTGCCAGTGAGTCCTGCTGAGAGGTTTTACAAGCATGCAGCCCTATTAGCAATGCACATAAGTTATATACTTTATTATAACTAGTTTTTAAAATTAAGAGTAACTGCTTGTTGGAAAAAAATTTTTTTAGCAGTACAGAAGGCTGTAAATATCCAGTCCCACTTTGCAGAAGTAAATTCTTCTCGCGGAGATTTTCTCTTCTAGTCAAAAGCTTGCATGCGTGTATGCATAATGTATAAAGTGAGGTTCTACTCAGCATACTACTCTGTACCTTGAACTTTTGTGCCTAATGGTGTGCGTTGGTCAGTGTCCTACTCTTGTACTTAGAGAGCTGCTCTTTTAAGTAACTGCCTGGTTTTTATTGTATGTGTGTGTGTGTTCAGTTGCTAAGTCATGTCTGACTCTTGCGACCCCATGAACTGTTGCCCACCAGGCTCCTCTGTCCGTGGGATTTCCCAGGCAAGAATACTAGAGTGGGTTACCATTTGCTTCTCCAGGGGATCTTCCCAACCCAGGGATCAAACCTGGGTCTCCTGCACTGCAGGCAGATTCTTTACCACTGAGCCACTACAGAAACCCTTTTATTATATGACTGTAACATAATTTTTTCAGTCAAGTTTCTATCATCTGTTATGTTTCAAACTAAACGTTCACCCACCAGACGTTTTCTGCATCTGTCTCCATATTTTGAGGCCCCCTGTTCCTGATTCTATAGCTTAACTCAGACCTACACATCCCTTGTACCATGTGAGGTGGGGTATTTTTCATCTTATGGTTGAGGAATCACAGGAGCAGGAAATAGTGGACTGGCAGGGGAGAGGCTCATTGCAGAATGACCCCAGCATGACCACCGGGGCTAAACTGTGCTGGCACCGGCTTTGCTCCCCTCCCCCGACCCTGGGCCCAGTATGGACCTGGGTACAAATAAGACCGTCTCCTCGTATGTTTGTCTTGTTTTCTACTCATTGCTATATTTCAGAAAAAGTTGCTTTTATGTCTCTTGAAAAAGAGAGACATACAAGTACGAGAATTACCCCCAACGTTTGTTTTTGGGCTTCCTTGGTGGCTTTTAGTTTCTTAAATTAAAACAGACTGTTTTTCTTAAGTATATTTTTTACTCCTAAAAACTTCCTACAATTTTTCATGATGCTTTGTTTTTAATCAAAATTAATTTCCCACTGCAGTTTTCTTTCATCTCCTAAGCCTCGTATCCTAATGGTAACATTTCTATTATCTAAAAGTCAGGAAGGACTTCCTCCCTAACATCACCTTCCAGGGATATTCAGAGAGTTGGTGACCTGAAACTCAGCTGGGAGCCACCATCCTGTCTGAGGTGTATACATGTGGCCAGCCCATTGTGAGTTTTGAAACTGTTTTGAGGGTGGTTCAGGATTGTTTGGCCCTATTGTTGGAGATGCTGGAGATGAGTGAGCCACCTGTGTGTACAGCAAGCAGGGTGCAGGGAGCTCTGTTTGTGGGACACGATCAGGAAGGAAGCAGGAAGCCTGAGCAGAGAGAGGAAGGAGTCAGGCTAGCAGTTTAAAGCGTGGAGATGAGTGGCCTGTTCTTGATTGTCTCAGAGGTCTACGACAAGGGGCTGCAAATTAGAGGGTCTAAGAATCCTGTACTTTTCTAAAATGAGGCTGTCTGAATTTTTCAGCTGGGTTTTCAGGAAAGAGCTGTGTTTTCTGAATCCAGCTGTGACTCAGTGCCTGTCCTTTAGGGGATCCTTTAGGGGACACATACTAAGGTGATGGGCTTCTGCAGCGGGATGAGGACAGAGGTGAGGTTTAGTGGGCTTGCTAAGGGCGTGTGCCCCTGCCTCTTCCCACTTTTTTTCTGGAAAGATGAGAAGTTCTTGTTCGTGGGTGATTTAATCGCGTCCTAAAACGTAACTGCAGTTTAGTTCTGTTGCCCGGGGCTTCTCTCTGCTTCCCTCACCCCCGAGCCTCATGCCCTCCTGTTGAGAGCCTGCTCTCTGTCCCTGCCTCCCAGCTGCTGGCTCTGCAGTGAGCACTCAGGAAGGAATCTTCTTTTGTCTCTTCCCCTGTCAGGCAAGAGGTGAGTGCTTCTCTCATGACATGGCGAGAACCATGTGGCCTGTGGCTTTCCTCAGGGGCACCTTGGGGTGGAGCCAGGGGCCTGTGGATCCCAAACCCACTGCCGGGCCACTTCACCACCAGACGTTCTCTGGGAGGGCACCGGGGTCTCTATAGCTTTCCCTTGGTCTGCAGTGTCTGAGTTTCCTCCACAAGGGTCTGCACTGGGTGCTGAGGGACCCAAGGGGGACGTGGGTCCATGCCTTCCGGGCGTGTCCTTAAGTAGCAGAAGGAAGACCACGTGCACCCACAGCAAAGGTAGCGAGTGATCATTGCCATGAGGCAGGCAGAGATGGTGAGGAAAGGCGAGGAGCACTGGTGACCGAGTCCCTCCAAGTCGGAAGAGAGGAAGGGGAGCTGGTGTTGCACTTTTAAAAATATATATATTTATTTATTTGTTGCTGCACTGGGTCTTCATTGCTACACGCGGACTTTCTCTAGCTGCAGTGTGCAGGCTTCTTGTTGCAGTGGCTTCTCTTATTGTGGAGCATGGGTGCTAGGGTTTCAGTAGCTGAGGCTTGCAGGCTCTACAGCACAAGCTCAAAAGTTGTGGCACATGGGCTTAGTTGCTCCATGGTGTGTGGGATCTTCCTGGATCAGGGATCGAGCCTCTCTCCTGCATTGGCAGGCGGATTCTTA
Source organism: Aepyceros melampus (assembly GCA_006408695.1). Classification (NCBI taxonomy): domain Eukaryota; kingdom Metazoa; phylum Chordata; class Mammalia; order Artiodactyla; family Bovidae; genus Aepyceros; species Aepyceros melampus. The sequence goes on from SJXQ01001101.1 coordinate 88,356, forward strand.
ACCTCTGGGCCACCTGGGAAGCCCGGGAGCAATGGGAAGCAGTTATCTTCCAATTTAAAAAAATTTAAAAAGGTAAGGAAAAAACTTGGAGAATTAAATAAAATGAATCTGATGTTATTTAAAAACAAACAAACAAACAAACAAACAGGGCCAGGGGGCAATCAGGATGAAGGGACGTCACTGACCGGGGGAGGAGGCACAGGGAGAATAGTTCCAGATCAGATTATGGGATGCCACCTAGGGATTTTCAATTTACCTCTAGAAAATTCAGGTGAAAATGTTTAAACTACCTCAGCAGGGGAAGAGGTGTCCTGGGTGGGAAGCTAGATTGCTCCTGTATGTACTTAGCTCCTGTCCTCCTGGCTAATCTGGAGGGTTGCTGGTGAACCAGAGAAAGTTGAATCTCATGTCTGAAGAAGGAGGCCCTGAGAAGCCGGGCTGTGGGCGTGCACATGTGCTGTGTTTAAATCCCTGTTAAATTAGTCCAAACCCTTGGCATCTGTTGGCTTGTGTAACAGGCGTGTATAGGGCTCTGCTGTATATAGGTGGGTCAGACTTGGCTTCTAGGCCAGCGTTCCGCCCGATGACAAGGCAGCTTTATGAGTCACCGGCCGCCACAGTGCAGAAAGGTCCAGGTTATGATCCAACTCCCAGCCTGTGTGTCTCCCACATAGGCCTGGGAATGAATGCCCCGGACACCTTAGCACCTAAGCAGAACAACCTGGAGCCGCACTCGGGGCAGCACGGCGTTGAGGGAAGTCAGGGCTTCTGCAGTCACCTGTGCCCACCTCCAGTGGTCCAGGAGGGTGGCAGACCTGGGCCGATAGCACATCGCTCTACTACTTTTTCCTTTACAGTTTTGGGTTCCCTAGAGGTAAAGAACCCACCTGCCATTGCAGGAGACATGAGAGATTCGGGTTTGATCCCTGGGTCGGGAAGATCCCCTGGAGGAGGGCATGGCAACCCACTCCAGTATTCTTGCCTGGAGAATCCCATGGACAGAGGAGCCCGGCGGGCTGCTGTTCATGGGGTCACAAAGAGTTGGACAAAGAGGCTTAGCAACTTAACAAAATAGCCGATTAACTTTTGAGAGTAGGATGCCTTGGGGCGGAGCGTGCCTGGAGGCCACGCCCCCAGCGTGCCGGAAGTCTCTTCCTGGGAACAGTTTCTTTAGAAGTTCTACCATAAAAGGAATTCTGGGACGATGGGAATCGCGCTGGAAACAACAGGGCCTGCCTCTCTACCTGGGTCTTCCTTTGAGTGTCTTGGCTAACACGCCAGGTCAGTGGGAGCAGCTCCGTTTCCGTGGTCTGTTCAGCTGTACCAGAGATGTCGCTGGTGAACAAGTGTTTGATGATGTGAAGAGTGACCTGAAATTTAGTCTTGTCACCAGATAGCTTCTCTTGTGTAGAAAATATTAAGTTTTTAAATTATTAAAGTGTGATAACACATTTACAGGAGCCTTGGAAAATACAGAACAAGGTTACATATAGTTCCACTATCAGTTCAGTTCAGTTCAGTCACTTAGTCGTGTCCAACTCTTTGCAACCCCATGAACCACAGCACTCAGGCCTCCCTGTCCATCACCAACTCCCAGAGTCTACCCAAACCCATGTCCATTGAGTCAGTGATGCCATCCAGCAATCTCATCCTTTGTCATCCCCTTCTCCTCCTGCCCTCAATCTTTCCCAGCATCAGGGTCTTTTCAAACGAGTCAGTTCTTTGCATCAAGTGGCCAAAGTATTGGAGTTTCAGCTTCAGCATCAGTCCTTCTGGACTGATCTCCTTTAGGATGGACTGGCTGGATCTCCTTGCAGTCCAAGGGACTCTTTAAGAGTCTTCACTAACATCACAGTTCAAAAGCATCAGTTCTTCTGCGCTCAGCTTTCTTTGTAGTCCAACTCTCACATCCACACAAGACTACTGGAAAAACCATAGCCTTGACTAGACGGATCTTTGTTCACAAAGTAATGTCTCTGCTTTTTAATATGCTATCTAGGTTGGTCAGAAGTTTCCTTCCAAGGGGTAAGCATCTTTTAATTTCATGGCTGCAATCACCATCTGCAGTGATTTGGAGCCCAGAAAAATAAAGTCAGCCACTGTTTCCCCATTGATTTCCCATGAAGTGACGGGACCGGATGCCATGGTCTTCGTTTTCTTTAAGCCAGCTTTTTCAGTCTCCTCTTTCACTTTCATCACACACCACTATATATTACAATTGTGTTTTTAAGTAGATAAATTAAGCTTTTTAGTTGGAGTTTTAATATCAAACTCAAAAATTAATGGAATAAATATATAGAGAAGTAGAGGGATATAGTAGACCAGAAAAAACACTGTGAACCAATTCAACATAATTAAGATTGATACAATTTTCACATAACAGTAGGATACAAATTCTATTCAAGTTCCCATACAATGTAAACTAGGAGACACTGAAACATATCCAGGGACATAAAACAGGGTGCAAAGATTTCATGGTCTAAAGGTATTGAAATCATACAGAGTCTGTTCTCGTATCACTGTGGAATTATGTTAGACATCAGTATCAAAAGATATTTGAAAATAACCCACATATTTTCAAATGCACTACGACATTTACCAAGAGAGATCTTCAACTTAGCCATTGAAAGCCTCAATAAAGTTAGACTGAAAAAAAGACACACATTCCCTGTGTTTGTGTGTATTCTTTCCTGTGCATCTTGGGTGTTAAGTGTGGTGCTTGGTATGTGGGAGACATTTGATTGCTGTTTATTAAAATAGTTGATACTTCATTTAATCCTCCCAATAGATTAAGAGAAATTATTTCATTTTGTCATCAAAGCATAGAGATGATAAATAACTTGCTCGAGAGCCCAGAAGCAGAAGGCCCCAGGGCAGGACTCCTGCATCTGTTTAGAGTTTCCCATCTTGAGAGTCCCTGAGGTTGACTGCTCAGCAGCTTGCTCAGCGTCCCCATTCCCAGTGGCCCTGGACCTGGGCCGGAGTCAGAATCTGCAGGCTTCACAAGAGTGGTTCTCACGCACTGGAGAGAGTAGATGTGCTAGTCTAGGCTGCATTTCCAGATGAATTAACCCTTCTCTCTCTGGGATTGATGAAACGATGCATTTTCCTGTCCTGAATGTTCTCTTTTCCCTGGGATGGGCCACAGGGGGAAGGAGGAACTTGAAGATAAATGTGTGACTTTGAAATGTTCTTTGTTCTGTTATCACTTGGGAAAATAGTTCCCAGGGGAATCTGTAAAGGCCCAGGTCTTACTAAGGCTTATTCGGTGGTTCTCGCTGGGGAGTGACCCCATAGCCATCTTAGGAGGAGATGTCCTCTGGTCCAAAGGAGAGAGAGTCTGACTCCTTGTGAGTCTAGAGACCCAGCTGATTGGAGGGTGGGTGCTCAGGGGGCAGCATATGACACTAACTGCTGAGCTGCTGGTTCTGGCACAGAGACTGTAGCCCCAGGAAGGAGAGAGCACGTGGGGGTCTTCCCTGAATCTGATCATAGCAGGAAGAGATGACACCCTTGCATCTTGGTGTCCAAAGTGAAGCTTCCTAGGGCTTTCAAAATGTGCAGGGCTGTTGCTCTGCAGGGTGGGCCAGATTGCCAGGTGATAATCTGAAATTCTGCAGGCTGGACCTGCTGCCCCACACATGTGGTCGTTCCCTGACATGTTGGGTGACGTCTGAGGTGTGGGCATTGCATAATTAAGGTTTTCTCAAAACTGAAGAGCCAGAGCATTCAAGTGATGCTCTGAGTCACTGGCCATGTGGAAAGAACATGCTGGCACGGGCAGATTGCTGACTGAGAGCACCGCTAAGATTCCACTCTGTTGCTGACTTCTCGCTTTTACCTCCCTGCCCCTTCCCTCAAGGTTGGCCTCCGACAGCTGGACATGTCCTTGCTCTGCCAGTTGTACAGCCTTTACGAGTCCATCCAGGAATACAAGGGAGCCTGCCAGGCAGCAGCCAGCCCAGACAGCACTTACGCTCTGGAGAACGGCTTCTTCGATGAGGACGATGAATATTTCCAGGAGCAGAACTCCCTCCAGGATGGGAAGGAGCGAGGCCCCCCAAGGGACCTGACGCTGCCCGTCTCCTCCCTCCCCAGCGGCGACTGGATCCTGGATCCATCTAAGGATGCAGAAGGCAGGCCACTGTCAGCATGGGCTTCTCTTCTGTGGGCCTTCCTAGAGCCTGTGGGACCAGCGCTGCAAGCTCAATTTGCAGGCAGGGAGATGTGCCTGGGCATGGGGGCCGTGGTCTGTTTGGAGGGCCACTTTCTGCTGAGTAATCTGGAGGTGCTCAGCAGTCTCCTCACACCCCGGTCCTGAGACCCTGTGGCCAAGGGTTTATACTGAGAGAGTAATGAGAGGATCCCTGGAGAAAACCTCCTGTATTCTGGGCAAGATGAAACAAGTTGTATATAGCTAGTTCCTTTTCTACTGGTGGGGTCTGCTTCAGGTTTGCAGTGTGTGAGAGCTCACATTTCACTGCTGCCCTTCCTCAGGACCTTCTGCTGCCTTTCTTGCTGTTTCAGGAGCTTCAAAGCCACTTGGTTGAGCTTTATTTATTTGTAAGCTGCATTACTAATTGTCCAGGGGACTCAGTAAAAAAAACTGTACTGAAAAAGTAAACCTTTCAGGCCACGCCAGTCAAGAGACTTGCATTCTCTGAACCTGTCCAAATATTTTGTGTCATTCTCTGTGCATCAGAGATGGGTGGAAGATGGTGCAGAAATACCTCGAGTTGGAAAACAAAACTGGGGCAAGTGATGTGTATCAGTCACCGTAAGGTGGTGAACGTTTTCAGTTTTAAAGATTCTGGGTGTCAGCTGTAGTATGTTAGCAAACTCTTCCACTCAATATGGTGATCACCTGAAGCCTTACTATATTTATTAAAATCTTTTATGAAACTTTACACTTTGTAGGTTAAAAGTAAAGATAAAAGGCTAAACTATCTGTGGTTGTATATTTTTTTGGTCTGAGTTACGACTCATCAACTTTCATAACTTGAATGCATTGAATCCAATCAATGACTGAAAGAAAACTTCAGTTTGTTCACTTGCCATTAAGAATGTAGAAAGAAGCTTTGTTCCTCTGATGGCCCATCCTTAAGGTGGTTTTATCAGTAGTAGACTGCAACATACTTGGTCTAAGTGCTGTTCAGTCATTGCATGCTCTGGGCCCCTTGCTCCTCTTCGCTTTGGTGCAATAATTGCTTATTAGCACCTTTTTTTGGGTCAGAGGGAGGAAGGAAAACTCACCATTGTTAATCAGCCTGTTAACAGCCTGTTATGCACACAACTCTGTGTCAGGAGCTGGGGTGAGGGGCAGAGGAGGAAGAGGTCTCCTGCTCATTTTCTGTGTTGAAAATGGTCATTGAAATGAGGAGTGGCAGTAAATTGCCTTTAGCATGTGGCCTGACTGCTGGGGAAAATTGAAAGCGGTAAAACCCAGTGAAGGAGAAGGGGGCGACAGAGGGTGAGACAGTTGGATGGCATCACTGATTCAGTGGTCACAGTTTGAACAGACCCTGGGAGATGATGAAGAACAGGGAAGCCTGGTGTGCTGCAGTCCATGGGGTTGCAAAGAGTCAGACACAACTTAGTGATTGAACAACAGCAGCAAAACCAGGTGACAACTGGTTGTCTGCTGGGACCTCCTTCTTTGAGGCTGGCCCTTGCTTCACATGAGTTGAACCCAAGACCAGCTGACCTTAACCTTAACCACACTAAAATACTTGGGGGAACTTTTAGAACAATATTGTTTGTTGTCGTCGTTTAGTTGCTGAGTTGTGTCCGACTCTTTTGTGACTCCATGGACTGTAGCCCACCAGGTTCCTCTGTCCATAGGATTTCCCAGGCAAGAATACTGGAGCGAGTTGCCATTTCCTTCTCCAGGGGATCTTCCCAACCCAGAGATAGAACCCATGTCTCTTGCAATGATAGGCAGATTCTTTACCACTGAGCCACCAGGGAAGCCCAGAACAGTATTGAGCCTGGATTCAGACTCCCTCTTGCCCTTGTTCCCTCTCCAGCATCATTTTGATTTAATTAGTAAGCAGTGAGGCCTGGGCATCCCTATGGTTATAAAAGTCACCCAGGTGGTTCTCATATAGATACAGTTATGATCTAGAGTTCAAAGTGTACTCCAGGGAGCAGACATCACTGGAATGTGGTACAGAATCTTACCCCACCTGGCCTTCTGCCCCAGGTCCTGCATGTACCTTGACAAGATTCCTCCTGTGTAGATGATTCTTCTGCACAGAGTTCCAGAAGAATGCTGCTTTAAGTCAGCCCAGCACCAGCACAGCTGCTCTAAGAGGGCTGTAGTGCCCCCCTGCAGCACTAAAGAATTGCCTGGCCTGCCCCAAACCCCAGCCACTGTCCTCTCAAGAGAGCCAGGCTTGCAGCGCTGGGAGCCCTCTGATTCAGAGTGCAGGTGTTCCCTTGTCTGCTGCCTCTGGCTCCTTCTAGACCTGCAGTGACTCATGGCACCTGTGAGTCTCTGAAGGCAGGAAGTATGTCAGAGTGCAATGTGGGGTGAATCAAGGTGAGCAAGGGAGGCTTCCCTTCCTGTTGGGCTGACGTGTTCCTTGCTCCTGTAGTGAAGTGGTGGATACACGTAAACCACTGTGGTGGCTAATGCTCTGCTTGAAATATATTAATATGTCAGTTTGGTTACTCAGTCATGTCCTACTCTTTGCAAACCCATGAATTGCAGCACGCCAGGCCTCCCTGTCCATCACCACCTTCCGGAGTTCACTCAAACTCATGTCCATCAAGTTGGTGATGCCATCCAGCCATCTCATCCTCTGTTGTCCACTTGTCCTCCTGCCCCCAATCCCTCCCAGCATCAGAGTCTTTTCCAATGAGTCAGCTCTTCGCATGAGGTGGCCAAAGTATTGGAGTTTAAGCTTTAGCATCAGTTCTTCCAGTGAACACCCAGGACTGATCTCCTTTAGAATGGACTGGCAGTCCAAGGGACTCTCAAGAGTCTTCTCCAACACCACAGTTCAAAAGCATCAATTCTTCGGCACTCACCTTTCTTCACAGTCCAACTCTCACATCCATACATGACCACTGGGAAAACCATAGCCTTGACTGGACGGACCTTTGTTGGCAAAGTAATATCTCTGCTTTTGAATATGCTGTCTAGGCTGGTCATAACTTTCCTTCCAAGGAGTAAGCTTCTTTAATTTCATGGCTGCAGTCACCATCTACAGTGATGCAATCACCATCTGCAGTGATTTTGGAGCCCCCCAAAATAAAGTCTGACACTGTTTCCACTGATTCCCCATCTATTTCCCATGAAGTGATGGGACTGGATGCCATGATCTTATTTTTCTGAATGTTGAGCTTTAAGCCAACTTTTTCACTCTCCTCTTTCACTTTTATCAAGAGGCTTTTTAGTTCCTCTTCACTTTCTGCAATTAGGGTGGTATCATCTGCATATCTGAGGTTATTGATATTTCTCATGGCAATCTTGATTCCAGCTTGTGCTTCATCCAGCCCAGCATTTCTCATGATATACTTTGCATAGAAGTTAAATAAGCAGAGTGACAATGGACAGGCTTGACGTACTCCTTTTCCTATTTGGAACCAGTCTGTTGTTCCATGTCCAGTTCTGACTGTTGCTTCCTGNAAGGAAAACTCACCATTGTTAATCAGCCTGTTAACAGCCTGTTATGCACACAACTCTGTGTCAGGAGCTGGGGTGAGGGGCAGAGGAGGAAGAGGTCTCCTGCTCATTTTCTGTGTTGAAAATGGTCATTGAAATGAGGAGTGGCAGTAAATTGCCTTTAGCATGTGGCCTGACTGCTGGGGAAAATTGAAAGCGGTAAAACCCAGTGAAGGAGAAGGGGGCGACAGAGGGTGAGACAGTTGGATGGCATCACTGATTCAGTGGTCACAGTTTGAACAGACCCTGGGAGATGATGAAGAACAGGGAAGCCTGGTGTGCTGCAGTCCATGGGGTTGCAAAGAGTCAGACACAACTTAGTGATTGAACAACAGCAGCAAAACCAGGTGACAACTGGTTGTCTGCTGGGACCTCCTTCTTTGAGGCTGGCCCTTGCTTCACATGAGTTGAACCCAAGACCAGCTGACCTTAACCTTAACCACACTAAAATACTTGGGGGAACTTTTAGAACAATATTGTTTGTTGTCGTCGTTTAGTTGCTGAGTTGTGTCCGACTCTTTTGTGACTCCATGGACTGTAGCCCACCAGGTTCCTCTGTCCATAGGATTTCCCAGGCAAGAATACTGGAGCGAGTTGCCATTTCCTTCTCCAGGGGATCTTCCCAACCCAGAGATAGAACCCATGTCTCTTGCAATGATAGGCAGATTCTTTACCACTGAGCCACCAGGGAAGCCCAGAACAGTATTGAGCCTGGATTCAGACTCCCTCTTGCCCTTGTTCCCTCTCCAGCATCATTTTGATTTAATTAGTAAGCAGTGAGGCCTGGGCATCCCTATGGTTATAAAAGTCACCCAGGTGGTTCTCATATAGATACAGTTATGATCTAGAGTTCAAAGTGTACTCCAGGGAGCAGACATCACTGGCAATGTGGTACAGAATCTTACCCCACCTGGCCTTCTGCCCCAGGTCCTGCATGTACCTTGACAAGATTCCTCCTGTGTAGATGATTCTTCTGCACAGAGTTCCAGAAGAATGCTGCTTTAAGTCAGCCCAGCACCAGCACAGCTGCTCTAAGAGGGCTGTAGTGCCCCCCTGCAGCACTAAAGAATTGCCTGGCCTGCCCCAAACCCCAGCCACTGTCCTCTCAAGAGAGCCAGGCTTGCAGCGCTGGGAGCCCTCTGATTCAGAGTGCAGGTGTTCCCTTGTCTGCTGCCTCTGGCTCCTTCTAGACCTGCAGTGACTCATGGCACCTGTGAGTCTCTGAAGGCAGGAAGTATGTCAGAGTGCAATGTGGGGTGAATCAAGGTGAGCAAGGGAGGCTTCCCTTCCTGTTGGGCTGACGTGTTCCTTGCTCCTGTAGTGAAGTGGTGGATACACGTAAACCACTGTGGTGGCTAATGCTCTGCTTGAAATATATTAATATGTCAGTTTGGTTACTCAGTCATGTCCTACTCTTTGCAAACCCATGAATTGCAGCACGCCAGGCCTCCCTGTCCATCACCACCTTCCGGAGTTCACTCAAACTCATGTCCATCAAGTTGGTGATGCCATCCAGCCATCTCATCCTCTGTTGTCCACTTGTCCTCCTGCCCCCAATCCCTCCCAGCATCAGAGTCTTTTCCAATGAGTCAGCTCTTCGCATGAGGTGGCCAAAGTATTGGAGTTTAAGCTTTAGCATCAGTTCTTCCAGTGAACACCCAGGACTGATCTCCTTTAGAATGGACTGGCAGTCCAAGGGACTCTCAAGAGTCTTCTCCAACACCACAGTTCAAAAGCATCAATTCTTCGGCACTCACCTTTCTTCACAGTCCAACTCTCACATCCATACATGACCACTGGGAAAACCATAGCCTTGACTGGACGGACCTTTGTTGGCAAAGTAATATCTCTGCTTTTGAATATGCTGTCTAGGCTGGTCATAACTTTCCTTCCAAGGAGTAAGCTTCTTTTAATTTCATGGCTGCAGTCACCATCTACAGTGATGCAATCACCATCTGCAGTGATTTTGGAGCCCCCCAAAATAAAGTCTGACACTGTTTCCACTGATTCCCCATCTATTTCCCATGAAGTGATGGGACTGGATGCCATGATCTTATTTTTCTGAATGTTGAGCTTTAAGCCAACTTTTTCACTCTCCTCTTTCACTTTTATCAAGAGGCTTTTTAGTTCCTCTTCACTTTCTGCAATTAGGGTGGTATCATCTGCATATCTGAGGTTATTGATATTTCTCATGGCAATCTTGATTCCAGCTTGTGCTTCATCCAGCCCAGCATTTCTCATGATATACTTTGCATAGAAGTTAAATAAGCAGAGTGACAATGGACAGGCTTGACGTACTCCTTTTCCTATTTGGAACCAGTCTGTTGTTCCATGTCCAGTTCTGACTGTTGCTTCCTGACCTGCATACAGATTTCTCAAGAGGCAGGTCAGGTGGTCTGGTATTTCCATCTCTTTCAGAATTTTCCACAGTTTATTGTGATCCACACAGTCAAAGGCTTTGGTATAGTCAATAAAGCAGAAATAGATGTTTTTATGGAACTCTTGCTTTTTCCATGATCCATATAAACCACCTCAAACTTTCTCTTACTCCACAGGTAGTATACTGCTGTGAGTATTGCTCAGCAAGGAATGTTAAAATTCCTCAGATTGTAAATGTTTTCTAACAGACCCTTCTACAAAGGTGCGTTAGATGATTAGAAAATAAATTCCATTGGTGTCCTTTTTTGCTACATGGCATAAATCATTACCTGTAGGTTTAGAGTGAGTCTGTCTTGGTACTCAGTGACCAGCAGAGAAATGTAGGTGATAAGGCCATCCAATGTTACTGGTAAAAGCTGAAGAAATTGTGAATTACTTTGAAGGCAACATCCATAGTAGTTAAACACCTTCAGCTTTCTAGACGTAAGTGCAATGAACTCAGAATTGTTGCTAGTTTAAGTCTTGGAATTCACAGATGATACAGTTCTTCTCGTGTGCCCAGTGGAATTCAGTTAACCAACCTGGCTGTTTGCTTTCATTTCTCTGTAACCTAGGGTGATGTCATTCATTCAGCGAACATTTGTCTAGCATTTTTCTGGATCACATTGATCCAGGCGCCAAGAACAGGTGAATAACAAAGAGCTCTGGCAGATGCTGCACTTCCACAAATAGCCTAGTACATGATGGTAAGTATTGTGACGGGGCAAGTACCATGGACCACTGAGTCTAGAAGACTCAGCCACTACTTGAGCATGTTGGTGAAGATAACATCTAAGCTGGCTTTGGAGAGTGAGTGAGTTCTTCAAGAGGCAAAGAGTAAGAAGGAATGGTGTAAACAAATTCTCCAAAAACATTTATATGCAGTACTGTGTGTGTTCATAAAACATTTTCATTTCATTTCTATAATTTAAATGGATTAAGCCACTTACTTAAGACCACGGCTAAATAACAGCAGAGCTGTTTTTAATAAGGGTTGTGGTCTTAAGTAAGTGGCTTAAGTGGTTGTGGTCTGGCCTGGGCAGGCACCTGAAGGGCTGACTGGGTGAAGGAGGACATGTGACCTTTAAAACAACGCTACAGTGTGGGTGGTGGGCTGTGACTTAGGCAGCTGCCAGGGCCCTGTCCTCTTTGGTGCAGATGGGTGTTGGAGGCCCACTCCTCCAGCAGAGAGTATTCCAACAGAGAACTTCTCAACTTGTTTTTGGTACAAAATAAATGCAAAGGAGATGGCGGGGTAGGGGGTGGCGCAGGCTGGGCCAGCACCCTCTGCAGACCTCAGATCATGGCAGTGCTCTCGGGGACTCAGTTGAGGGGGTGGAGGTGCTGCTGCTCTGGAGGATTTGCAGGCCCAGCAAGTAAAAGCCCAAGCCTGTCCCATCTTGTCATCATGAATTGTACTTTCATTTCACAGACATGTATCTGAGCCTGTTATATATGGAGTAGTAGAACTCATGTTGGAAGATAGCATCTGGAGGTTACTCCTGAAGAACAGCTGACACCTGCTGCGTCGGTGTCACGGGTGAAAATGCTTTGGGGCCATGTGGGCCTGCTGAGCACCTATTGGGGGCTTTGGAGAGGGTGTCAACAGCTTGCCCGATGCCTTTGTTCTAATCAGCTGTGATAAGAATGCTTGATTTTCCACCCCACTTTTCTGGCTACCAGTTAACTGAAAGGTCCCTGGATACCCAGCTTCCAGCCTGATTCTCTTGACCCCTTGAAGAACTTGCATAAGCCAGTTGAGTATCTATGGAATGCTGAGTAAAAACCCTTATTAAATACATGAGCAAAGCAAAATTAGCAAAATAAAGCAGAAAGCAGTCATAGGTAAGGAAGAATTATGACCCTAGAGAGGCAGGTGCCTGTACGAGGAGAGGGCAAGGGGACGAGAGAATTACACACTGCCAACTGCAGGCGGAAGCTCAGAGACCCCTCTCCCTGCTCTCCAGTCCAAGAAGGAAGCACTAATGAAAGTCAATGACCACTGAGGTCCCAGGAACACAGAAACCACTGATAATGGGAAGGCCGATTTTGGTGGGAGGAGTACTTGTGTGAGACATACAAATGGTTGTTCAGGCTCTTAAAGGCGGTTGTACACAGTGAAGTAAGTCAGAAATAGAAAAATATTGTATATTAACACATATATATGGAATCTAGAAAAATGGTGCTGATGAACCTATTTGCCCAGGAAATAGAGACGCAGACATAAAGAGTAGTATTAAACATATATTACCATATGGAAAACAGATAGCTAGTGGGAAGCTGCTGGATAACAGGGAGATTGTACTCTGACAACGTAGAGGGGTGGGAGAGTGTTGGGGGATGGAAGAGAGGTTCAAGATGGAGGGGATGTATGTATGCTTATGGCTGATTCACAGTGTTGTATGGCAGAAAGTAACATAACATTGTAAAGCAATTATGCTCCAATTAAAAATAGAGAAAGAAACAGACACGGTTAAAGCACAGTCACCATATGACCTGAGAGCACTTCCCTGTCTTACAAGGGCACAGAATCAGAGAAGAGTTAGGACTTAGCTCTGCTCTGTTTCGGGATTCAGGGGAGAGAGCAGCTTACCTTTCATTCTGTCTGTCCTATCCTCAGGGTGATAAGATGCCAGGGTGGGCTCAGGGAGAAAGGGCAAAAGAGGAGACCACTTAAGATGGCCTCTAGAACATCATCTGTGTTAGAGACAAGAGTGCTCTGAAATTCCCAAGTCCAGCACAATGGTGGGAAAACCATGGGGATCTAAGGCTGAAGGGCAGGCTGGGAAGAGCGCTCATTCATCTGATGTGCCGTGTGCAGGGATGTCCCAGGAATCTAGATGGAGGTGAGTTTGCAGAATGAGGAGGGTGCTCACTCACCAGACTCCACCTGCAGCTACTGTGTGTCCCTAGAGTGCCCACTGAGCACTGGTATGCTGGGCTGATCCCCCTCTGCCTCCCTGGCAGAAATACTGAGTTGGCCAAAAGGTTCGATACTGGTTCTCCCCATAGGCTGTTGGGAAAACCCACAACAGAAGGAACCGGTTCCAAAAGGAACTTTCTGGCCAACCTAGTACTAGAGCCGATGCATTCAACTTATTTCCCCTGGGGTCATACACCATGTGACTTTTCTCAACAAGCTAGTATCAAGACACATCCTGAATGACCATGTCATTGAGCAGTAATTTACACCAGCTCAAGCACCCGGGCTGAAGCACTTCCAGTGTGCTGGGACCTTGAGTTGGAAGGAGCCCAGTAGAGACGTGCAAGTTGGAACTTCTCTCCCCCAGCTGTGGAAGGAGGAGAGGGAACAGGCCCCAGGGCAGAAGGCACACTCTAGTGCAGACACGTGCCTGGTCACACACATTGATTATTTTCAATGGATTGATATGATTATATCACCTTTATTTAAAGAACTCCTCTTAAGGTCTTCCCTGGTGGCTCAGTGGTACAGAATCTGCCTTTTGATGCAGGAGACACTGGTTCGATCCCTGATCTGGGAAGATCCCACATGCCACAGAGCAACTAAGCCTGTGCACCATAACTATTGAGGCTATGCTCTAGAACCTGGGAGCCGCAACTACTGAAGCCCAGCATGAAGCCCATGCTGAGTCAGTGCTCGGCAACAAGAGAAGCCCATGCACCCACCACTGTAGAGTAGCCCTTGCTTGCTGCAACTAGATGAAAGTCTTTGGGCCACAAAGACCCAGTGCAACCAAAAATGTGTGCATGCTAAGTTGCTTCAGTCATGTCCAACTCTTTGTAACCCTGTGGATTGTAGCCCACCAGGCTCCTCTGTCCATGGGATTCTCCAGACAAGAATACTGGAATGCAGGCAAGAATACTGGAGTGGGTTGCCATTTCCTGCTCCAGGGGATCTTCTTAACCCAGGGATCAAACCCACATCTCTTGTGTCTCCTGCTGGGCAGGTGGATTCTTTACCACTAGCACCGTCTAGGAAGCCCAACCAAAAATAAAATAAGTAAAATTATATTAAAAAAAAAAAAACTCTTTAAGACGGCTTTATAAAAATTCACACAACACAATACAGGCAATTGTTTTTGAAAAGTGGGTTTAGAAATCAGCACAAGGGCAGGGAAGAGAAGATGAAGCCAGGGGTAGAATCAGCACAATAAGCACCCACTGTGAGACAGACACACCATTCTATTCGCCTGCAGCATGTAAATGTAGGATTTTCTGACCTTGAATTCAAATTGAGGCCATGGATCGATGGTGAACGCGCAACTCCAGAGCAGGTGTTTGCCTGGGTATTTCCCTGCCAATGTGTTCAAGCAAGGTGACTTCTGGAAAATACAGGGAGGAGTTAGAAAACATTCTCTATATGCCATGAGAGAACTTCAGAGCTGCATGGAGTCCACTCCCAGCCAATGCAGAAAGTTCCTTGTAATGTCCCGAAGACATGGGTTTGATCCCTGTGTCAGGAAGATCCTCTGGAGGAGGGCATGGCAACCCACTCTGTTTTTTCTTTATTATTTTTAATTGAAGGATAATTGCTTTACAGAATTTTATTATTTTGGACAGAGGAGCCTGGCAGTCCATAGGGTAGTAAAGAGTTGGACATGACTGAAGTGACTTAGCATGTACATGTGTGCTTGTGTGTGTTGGTTGTGGGGCTGTTATTAGCCAGATAATTTTGTGGTAGGCTGAAAAATGACGCCCCCCCCAAAGATATCTGGGCTAAAGATATAGTCTCTGGAACTTATAAATGTTACATTATTTGGACAAAAAGTTCTTTACAGATGTGATTAAAGATCTTGAGAGGACCAGATCATTCTGCATCACCCGAGTGAGTCCTCAGAAGACAGAGGCAGAGAGACGACTTCCCTGGTGGTGCAGTGGATGGGAGTCTGCCTGCCAATGCAGGAGACACGGTTTGATCCCTGGTCGGGAAGATTCCATATCCTGCCGGGCAAGTAAGCCCGTGTGCCACGACTACTGAGCCCGCGCTCGAGAGTCCAAGAGCCATCACTACTGCGCCGCTGCGCCTAGAGCCTGTGCTCCAGAGCAAGAGTAGCCACCGCGATGAGAAGCCCGCACACGGCAACAAAGAGTAGCCCCTGCGCCACAGTGGAGACCCAACACAACCAAAAGTAAATGAATAAAATCAAAACCCGATCTTATTCAAAAAGGGAGACGTAGGGGGAATTTGACTCATGGAGGAGGAGGAGATGTGAAGATGGAGGATGGACTGCAGTGACATGCCCACAGGCCAAGAACTGGCAGAGCCAGCAAAAGCTGAAAGGGGGGTGTGTATTCTCCCTTAGAGCCTCTGGGGGGAGGCGGTGGCTATCCACCCTTGATTTGGCCCAGTGAGACTGACTCTGACTGAGTGTGGCAGTAGTTGCGGTGCACAGGCTGTTTCCCGGCAGGATGTGGAATCTTCCCGGACCAGGGATCAAACCTGTGTCCCCTGCACTAGCAGGCAGACTCCCATCCACTGCACCACCAGGGAAGTTGGCCCTCTGCCTCTGTCTTCTGAGGACATTTGTGATAGCATTTAGGACTCACCCGGGTAACACAAAATGATCTGGTCACCTCAAGACCCTTAATCACATCTGCAAAGAACTTTTTATCCAAACAAGGTAACATTTACAAGTTCTGGGCTTCCCAAGTGGCGCTAGTGGTAAAGAACCTGCTTACCGGTGCAGGAGACATAAAAGACTCATGTTCAGCCCCTGGGTCAGGAAGATACCATGGAGGATGGCATGGCAGCCCACTCCAGTATTCTTGCCTGGAGAATCCCACGGACAGAGGAGCCTGGTGGTCCATAAGGTCGCAAAGACACAACTGAAGCAGCTTAACATACATATAAGTTCCAGAGACTATCTTTGGCCTTCCTGCCTCCAGAATTGTGAGAGAATAAATTCAAGCCACAAGCTTGCTGTAATTGTTACAGCAGCCACAGGAAATTGACACAGATTTTCTGGGCACTCTTGTGTTCTTCCCATTTAGTTATTTATCTGTGTTGCAACAGTACAGCAGCATTTGATCTGCTGGCCAATACACTGTGCCCTCTTCCCTTTCAAAATACCCAGAATACATTTTCTGGTGGGCTCTTAGAGGCAGCTCCTAGGGTTATCACGAGGATTAAGTGATTTAATGATTATAAAACCCCTGAAATAGTGCCTGGCACAAGATAAATAATAAGTATATATAATACTTCTTAAATAGGAATGAATGAATGGATATAATCCTCTTTTTGGGTACTGAGGTTCCTGCTTTTGCAGTGTGTTTCCTCTACTGGCTTGTCAGCCAGAGAACATTTTAATTTCATCTTGGGTTACCTACTTTTCCTTCAGAATGAGCACTTTGTATTGTAAATAAGGTTATGTTTCAGTTCAGTTCAGTAGCTCAGTTGTGTCCAACTCTTTGTGACCCCATGAACCACAGCATGCCAGGCCTCCATGTCCATCACCAACTGCCGGAGTCCACCCAAACTCATGTCCATTGAGTTGGTGGTGCCATCCAACCATCTCATCCTCTGTCATCCTTTCTCCTCCTGCCCTCAATCTTTCCCAGCATCAGGGTCTTTTCCAATCAGTCAGCTCTTCACATCAGGTGGCCAGAGTATTAGAGTTTCAGCTTCAGCATCAGTCCTTCCAATGAACACTCAGGACTGATCTCCTTTAGGAAGGACTGGTTGGATCTCCTTGCAGTCCAAGGGACTCTCAAGAGTCTTCTCCAACACCACAGTTCAAAAGCATCAATCATCAGCACTCAGCTTTCTTTATAGTCCAACTCTCACATCCACACAGTACTACTGAAAAAACCATAGCCTTGACTAGATGGACTTTTGTTGACAAAGCAATGTCTCTGCTTTTTAATATGCTATCTAGGTTGGTCATAACTTTCCTTCCAAGGAGTAAACGTCTTTTAATTTCATGGCTGAAATCACCATCTGCAGTAATTTTGGAGCCCCCCAAAATTAAAGTCTGCCACGGTTTCCCCATCTATTTGCCATGAAGTGATGGGACTGGATGCCATGATCTTAGTTTTCTGAATGTTGAGCTTTAAGTCAACTTTTTCACTCTCCTCTTTCACTTTCATCAAGAGGCTCTTTAGTTCTTCTTCCCTTTTTGCCATAAGGGTGGTGTCATCTGCATATTTGAAGTTACTGGTATTTCTCCCGGCAATCTTGATTCCAGCTTGTGCTTCATCCAGCCCAGCGTTTCTCATGATGTACTCTGCATATAAGTTAAATAAGCAGGGGAACAATATACAGCCTTGACGTACTCCTTTTCCTATTTGGAACCAGTCTGTTGCATGTCCAGTTCTAACTGTTGCTTCCTGACCTGCATACAGGTTTCCAAAGAGGCAGGTCAGGTGACTGCTATTCCCATCTCTTTCAGAATTTTCCAGTTTGCTGTGATCCACACAAAGGCTTTGGCATAGTCAATAAACCAGAAATAGATGTTTTTATGGAGCTCTCTTGCTTCTTCAATGATCCAACGGATATTGACAATTTGATCTCTGGTTCCTCTGCCTTTTCTAAAATGAGCTTGAACGTCTGGAAGTTCACAGTTCATCTATCGCTGAAGACCTGGCTTGGAGAACTTTGCACATTACTTTACTAGCATGTGAGATGAGTGCAATTGTGTGGTAGTTTGAGCATTCTTTGGCATTGCCTTTCTTTGGGATTGGAATGAAAACTGACCTTTTCCAGTCCTGTGGCCACTGCTGAGTTTTCCAAATTTGCTGACATATTGAGTGTAGCACTTTCACAGCATCATCTTTAAGGTTAGGGTTAGATGTGTTCAACATCAGAAAGTAATGACACAACTCTTAAGGATCACAGCAATTCTGAGGAAAAAATACAGTAAAATGCTCATCTTCTTCTACAGCTTCCTTGTAGCCAGAGGACTAATATTTAATCTGGTCCTAGGCATTTGAGTTCCCTATTTAAAACTCTCTGTTCTCTGTCCCTAACTGTATTTGAAGTACATTACCTTTTTTCCTTAGCGAAGAAAGAATGACTTGGTTACCCACCCTAGTCCCCATTAGATGAGGGGTGGAGACTAATACAGATCCAGGGACCCACCATTAGAGTAAAAGTGGAAACTTATATACCCAGGAATCCTTCATTAGACTATGTAGCAGAGACCAAGTCAGACCCAAGGATCCCCCAGGGATCCTCCACTGGACTACGAGTGGAGGCCAAGGGAGCCCCGTGGACCCTCTATTGAACTAGAAGTAGAGACCCAGGTTTTAGTCCAATTCTTTCACTGTATGCTTGTGATCCCTGAGCCATTCTAAGCTTCAATTTCTTCATGCAAGACTGATAATTCTTAAGTATCTTCCACTTTTCGATTGAAGTTTGCCTTGTCTTGTTGTAAATAGCTAAAAACATGCTTCTTTGGCTCTCATGGATACTATGATGTTTTCTTCCTCATTTAGTTCAAAGGGCTTCAAACACTTTGACTGAAAATCTTTTAACAGAAGACCACTTGTCTATTTTCTTTGTGCCTTATTAATCTATATTGTGCTCTCATAAACTGAGTATTTTTTTCTTCTCTGGTACTTGGTGTGTTGAAAACTCGCCATCAGCGGGTTGGGTAGCCATACCTGATGTGACCATAACTGATCCACGATTGTGATTATAAGGTAATTTTCTAGAATGGCTTGGGTGCATATGCTTTTTCAATGAGATTGTGGATATCTAAAAGTAATTTAAGTTTTATACCTTCAAGAGAATTTTCACATAAATACCTTTTTTGTTGTTGTCAGACCATGTTTCAGTGACTGGGAGAGAGGAATGGCTTGGAAAACAAACATCATTCTAAAGCACCAAGCACCCCCCCTACCTCATCTTCCCAGTATAATTCTAAGTTCTGCCATCTCAGAAATCATAGGGCAAAATTTAACAACTGTAAAATCTAGGTGGTGAACAGATGTTTTCACTGTACAATTCTTTCAACATTTTCATATCTCATAAAACATGCTGAAAAAGCATGAAGAGAAGATGAATTCCCGGGCTGGGCAGTGGGGCCTGGCCTGGGGACGGGAGAACTGATCACTCTCAACATGACTTGGAAGGCAGCCTCTCTCCCTTCCTTCTGGAGACTTGCCCTTTCTTTCCTCATTCCAAGTGATGTGATAAATACACTGA